>PVKH010043738.1:0-10682 GCA_004027955.1 Chaetophractus vellerosus | reverse complement strand
TCCCACATGGCAAACCAGGGCTCCACCAATTGAGCCACAGCTGGTTCCCTTTTCCCTTCTTTCCTTCCCTCTTTCTCCATTCTCTCTTTCCCTTCTTCCTGCCATATTTGATCTAAAAATTATTAGGAAACAAGAGATGAAAGACTTGGGTTCTCTTCGACTCTGCTACTTACTGATACTGTAATTATTTGCAAGTTTGGTATTCTGAGTTTCTCTTTCCTTTTCAATACAATTTAGATAATACCCTGCCCTGCCTAACATCAGGAGCTATTTATTCACTTAAAACACTTATTTGTTAAAAGATATTTAATTGTTTTATATATAACAATATGTATTTGTTCTCTGCACTGGGGACTCGGTAGTGAATGAGCTCTTAGAGCTCACATTTTAGATTAAAAAGAGCTAATGAGCTAAAAGTACACATGAAGCAATTTTACACATTTAAACAGATACTGGACCCGGCCATATAGCTCAGTGGATAGGGCACCGGAATACCACATGGGAGGCCCCGGGTTCGGTTCCCGGGGACCTCTCCTAGCGGGCAGACCGCCTTGAGAATGGCAAGCCGCCATGGGCGGGCCGGAGCCGCCGTGGGCAGGGCAAAAAGCTGCCATGGACAGGGCAAAGCCGCCATGGGCAGGGCAGGTCGCCCGCGAATGGAGCGCAGCCAGCACCCGCGAACTGAAGCAGAGCTGGCCGTGAATAGAAGCAGAAGCCGCCCACAAGCAGGGAAAGCCGCGCCTGTGCAGTGACCGGCCTCGGCGCGTCCCCGCAAAGGGGAGAGGGGAGATATGTAATAAAATAAAATAAATCTTAAAAAAAAA
Source organism: Chaetophractus vellerosus (assembly GCA_004027955.1). Classification (NCBI taxonomy): domain Eukaryota; kingdom Metazoa; phylum Chordata; class Mammalia; order Cingulata; family Chlamyphoridae; genus Chaetophractus; species Chaetophractus vellerosus. The sequence goes on along the minus strand of PVKH010043738.1, from coordinate 9,858 downwards.
AAAATAAACAGATACTATCCTTTCCTGCTAGTCTAGTCCAGTGGTTTTTAAACCACTTCTAGCTTAGGAATTATTTCTACAAATAAAAGTGTTATAAAAGAGGATGTTAATCTAAAAAGTTAAGTGTAGAATTGTCCCAGCAAAGGGGCTTCCCTTCCTCCACATTTACAGTGGCCCCTATAGGGAACTTAGAGGAGAGCTTGAAACCCACTGGTCAAGTGGATAAATTAGATGCCTAGGTTACAATTTTTTTTTGTTCTAGCAATAAATCCATAATTACTTTGATTCACTTTATCAAGTTCAGTTGCAAATATTCACAGGCACCTTGAAATCAAATAAGAAAAATAAATGAAACAAATATATTTGAAAAAATCCATTCAATATTTAAAACTTTTAGCACTAATGCAAAAATAAAAATAATTATTTTCATAAAGCAGATAAAAACTACAATACCCTGGTAAACGATATTTAGATGAACATTTTTTTCTGATATGAAATGAGCATAATAGTACTATGATCTATAAAACATGAACTAACAGGAATAACCAATTGTGAAAAAAACATGTTGAGATAGAGAAATATCTTAAGACTAAATGGGATGGCTGTCCTTTCTATTTAGTCCCTCTTGTGACAAAATAGTAGAATGACATGTCATACTATATATGTATTTAAAGCAGCCCACAATTCTAAAATATTTCGAAAGTAGTTGAAGGATATACAGTATCCATCAATCTATTATCAAAAGAATGATATTTTTATTTTAAACACAACCTTAATCATCACCCCAAAATAGATTTCTATGCCAACTGCTATTTTCTTTAACATTTATATTCTTTGATAATGGTTCCATTTATAAAAGTGTTTCACATTCTTAAAAAAGTGTTAGAATAATTGTATTTTAAATTTTTATTGTGAACCATTTCACACATACAAGAGTATATAAATGTATCTATTTGATCTAAGTAAAATAAAATTAATTTCCCTATTTACATGACCCACTTAAGATATAAAATATTACCAGAACCTTAGAAATCTCCAGTGTGCTCCTTCCCAAATTGTATCCTTTTCATGGTTCTGTCCTGGAGTTAATTTGTACACTTAATTTTGGTCTAATCATTCCCTTGCTTTTCTTTACAATCTCAAAATCTGTGCATCTACTCTTCAAAAATCTGTTTCTTGGGTGGATTTAGAATTTTATTAAAATGAATCATGAATTTACTTTTCTCAGCAAATATTTTATTCTTCAAATATGAAATAATTTATTTATCCATTCCACCATGGATGGAATTTTTAAAATTTATATATTTGTTTACTTATTTTTTAGCAAATCACTTATTGATACATATTAATAAAGCATAAATCCATCCAAAGTATACAATCAATGGTATTCGGTATAATCACATATTTGTGCATTCATCACTTCAATCATTCTTAAAGCACCTTCATTATTCCAAAAATAATAATAATAAACAACAAACAAACAAAACTCAAAACCTTTCAGTCTCTCTCTGTTTCCCCTGCAGTACATAGCTGCTAATCTTTTTCCTTCTCTCTAGTATATTTGGATTTGTATTTTGTAAAAACAGTCTTATATATACAATATCACCCTTATTCATGTTTTACATGAGGTTTTACTGTCATATACAGTACCATATTACAGTTTGTAGCTTTCCTTTTAGTAATTTACATGACCTTAGACATTCCCTTTCAACCACTGTCATACCCATACAAGAGTACTGCTAGTTACAAACACCATGATATGCTTTCACCATTTCTATTCATTTCCAAAGATTTACAAACAACCTTTTTACCAATTCTGCACAGATTAAACCTCAGCTTTCCGTTCTCTAACATCATTCTGTTTTCTGGTAACCTATATTCTAATTATTAACTCCAGGAGTTTACACAATATATTTAGTTCAAAATAGTGCAATCATACAGTAATTTGTCCTTTTGAGTCTCACTTGCTTTACTCAACATAATGTCCTTCAGTTCATCTACTTTGTTATATGTTTCATGACTTCATTTCTTATTACTGCTGCATAATATTCCATTGTGTGAATACATCACAATTTGTTTAACCATTCATGATTTGCTGGACACCTGAGTTGTTTCCAACTTTTGGCAATCATGAATAATGCCACTATAAACATCGGTGTGCAGATGTTTGTTCGTGTCTCTGCTCTCAGTTCTTCTGGGTATTTACCTAGTAATGGTATTGCTGGATCCCATGACAAGTCTATATCAACTTTTTTTTTCAAGTCTTTGGCCATTTAAAATCTGATTGTCTTTTTATTGTTGAGTTGTTTGCTCTCTTTGTATATCATGGATATTAAACCCTTATCAGATATATAATTGCCAGAATTTTTTTCCCATTGAGCCAGCTGCCTTTTCACCTTTTTGATAAAATCCTTTGAGGTGCAAAAGTGTTTAATTTTGAGGAGGTCCTATTTATCTATTTTTTTTTCTTTTGTTGCTTTTGCTTTGGGTATAAGGTTTAAGAAACTACCGCTTACCACAAATTCTTGAAGATGTTTTCCTACATTTTCTTCTAGGGTATTTATGGTTGTCATTTTTATATTTAGGTCCTTGAACCATTCTGAGTTAATTTTTTTATATAATGTGAGATAAGGTCCTCTTTCTTTCATTTGGCTGTGGATATCCAGTTCTCCCAGCACAATTTGTTGAATAGCTGGTTCTGACCCAGTTGGAAAGGCTTGGCTGCCTTGTCAGAAATCACTTGACTATAGATGTCTATTTCTGAGTTCTCAGTTTGGTTCCATTGGTCAATGTGGCTGTCTTTATCCCAGTACCATGCTGTTTTTACCACTGTAGCTAAGTAACATGCTTTAAAGTCTAGAAGTGAGAGTTCTCCAAGTTCGTTCTTCTTTTCAAAGATCTTTTTGGGTATTTGGGGCTCCTTACCCTTCCAAATAAATATGATTAGTGGTTTTTCCACTTCTGCAAAAAAGGTTATTGGGATTTTTTTTTTTGGGGATTTCACTGAATCTGTAAATTAGTTTGGGTAGAATTGACATCTTAATGATATTTAGTCTTCCAATCCATGAACATGGAATGTCCTTCCATTTATTGAAGTCTTTTCAGTTTCTTTTAGCAATGTTTTGTCATTTTCTGAATACAGGTCCCTTATGTCCTTGGTTAAGTTTATTCCTAAATATTTGATTATTTTAGTTGCTAATAAAAATGGAATTTTTTTTCTGATCGCCTCCTCAGATTGCACATCAGTAGTGTGTAGAAATACTATTGATCATTTCATATTAATCTTGTATCCTGCCACTTTGCTGAACTTGTCTATTAGTTCTAATAGCTTTGTTGTGGATTTTTCAGGAGATTCTAGATATAAGATCATATCAACAGCAAATAGTGAAAGTTTTTCTTCTTCCTTTATCTAGCTTAATTGCTCTAGCTAGAAACTCTACCACAATATTGAATAACAATGGTGACAGTGGGCATCCCTGTCTTGTTCTTAATCTCAGCAGGAAAGCTTTCAGTCTTTCACCGTGAGTTTAATGCTACCTGTAGGTTTTTCATATATGCACTTTATCATATTAATAAAGCTCTCTCCTTTCCCTATCTTTTGGAGTGTTTTTATCAAGAAAAGGTGCTTCGTTCTGTCAAATGCATTTTCTGCATCCATTGAGAGGATCATGTGATTTTTCTTTTTCAATTTATCAAAATGGCTTATTACACTAATTGATTTTCTTGTGTTGAACCACGCTTGCATACCTAGGATAAACCCCACTTGATTGTGGTGTATAATTCTTTTAATGTGTTGTGCTTTTGGTTTCAGTTTGCAAGTATTTTGTCGAGGATTTTGCATCTATATTAATTAGAGATATTGGTCTATAATTTTCTTTTTTTCATAGTGTCTCTATCTAGTTTTGGTTTAGGATGATGGCTTCATAGAATGAGTTTGGTAGTGTTCTTTCAAGTTCAATTTTTTGGGAGAACGTGAGCAAGATTAGTATTAGATCATCTTAGAATGACTGGTAAAATTTACCTATGAAGTCAACTGGTCTCTGGCTTTTCATTTTTGGGAGGTTTTTGATGACTGTTTCTATTTCTTCGCTAGTGGTGATTGGTTTGGTGAGGTCCTCTATTTCTTTTAAGTGTGTTGGTTTGTGTGTTCCAGGAATTTATCCATCTCCTCTGCATTTTCTAGTTTTTTTGGCATGCAGTGGTTCATAGTATCCTCTTATCATTTCTCATTTCTGCAGGGTCAATGGTAATGTCCCCGCTCTCATTTCTGATTTTATTTATTTGCATCTTCTCTCTTTTTTCCTTTGTCAGTATAGCTAAGAGTTGTCAATTCTGTTGATCTTATCAAAGAACAAATTTTTGGTTTTGTTGATTCCCTCTCTTTGTTTCAATTCATTTATTTCTGCTCTGATCATTACTATTACTTTACTCTACTCCTTTCCTTCAGCTTGGTTTGAATGTAGTGTGCTGTTCTCTTTCTAGTTCCTCCAGGTGTGCAGTTGGATCTTCAATTTTAGCTCTTTCTTCTTTTTAATGTAAGCATCGAGGGCTTTAAATTTCTATCTCAGCATTGCCTTTGTGGTGTCCCATAGCTTTTGATATGTTTCATGTTCATTTTCTTTCAGCTAAAGATATTTGCTGAATTTCCTTGCAATTTGTTCTTTGACCCACTGATTGTTTAAGAGTGTGTTGTTTAATCTCCATATATTTAAAACTTTTCCTTTTTTTTTTCATGTACTATTGATTTCCAGCTTCATTCTGTTATGATCAGAGGAAGAGTTTTGTATGGTTTCAATCTTTTTAAATTTATTGAGGCTTGTCTTGTGACTCAACATATGGTCTATCTTGGAGAAGGATCCATAAGCACTTGATAAGAATGTATATCCTGCTGTTTTGAGGTACAATGCTCTATATCTGTCTGTTAGGTGCAGATTATTCATCATATTATTCAAATTCTTTGCTTCTTTATCATCTGAACAGATGTTCTATCCAAGATTGAGAGTGGTGTATTGAAGTCTCCAAGTATTGTTGTAGAGACATCTATTTCTCCCTTTAGTTTTGCCAGTATGGGCCTCATGTATCTTGGGGCATTCATTTTAGTTGCATATATCTTTAGTACAGTTTTTTCTTCTTTGTCAATTGCCCCTTTTATTAATATATGACGACTTTTTTCATCACTTATAACAGTTTTATATTTGAAATCTATATTTTCTGATAGTAGTTTTGCTACTCCATCTCTTTTTTGGTCACTATTTGTGTGGAATACCTTTTTTCAACCTTTCACTTTTAACCCGGTTGTGTCCTTACCTCTGAGGTGGATCTCTTGTAGACAACATATAGATGGCTCATATTTTTTTATCCAATCAATCAGTCTATGTATTTCGATTGGGGAGAGTTAAATCCATTAATATTCAATGTTATTAATGTAAAGACATTACTTATTTCATCCATTTTTTTTTGGTTTTTAAATTTTTAAAATCTTTTTTCCTTACAGTTTACTTCATATATTTTGTCCCTTTGCTCTTTGTTGTTATATTGTTCTATTGTCTATTTCATACCCTTTAGTTTACCCTTATGAATAATTTTCATTTCTAAACTATTTTCCAAACCTCTTGCTCTTGTTTTTCTTCTCAGGCTGCAGTACTCCCTTTAGCATCGCCTATATTTCTGGTCTTTTGGTAACATATTCCAACAGTTTGTTTGTCTGTGAAGACATTGAACTCATCCTCATTTTTGAAATATCACTTTGCTGGATACAGAATTCTTGGCTGGCAGTTTTTCTCTTTCAGTACCTTAAATACATCATACCACTTTCTTCTTTCCTCCATGGTTTCTGATGAGAGGTTGGCACTTAATCTTATCGAGTTTCCCTTGTATGTGATGCTTTGCTTTTCTCCTTCTGCTTTCAGAATCCTCTCTTTATCTCTGAATTTAGGTGTCTTGGGGTAGGTCTATTTGGATTTATTCTGTTTAGGGTGTGTTGTCCCTGGATATTGATATTTGTGTCTTTCATAAGGGTTGGGAAGTATTCAGTCATTATTTCCTCAAATATTCTTTCTGCCCCTTTTCCATTCTCTTCTCCTTCTGGGACGCTGACAATGTGAATGTTGGTGCATTTTGCATTGTCTTTCAATTCTGTGAGACTCTGTTCCATTTCTTCCATTTTCTTCTCTTTCTGTTCTCCTGTCTTTTCCAGTTCAGATATTCTGTCATCAAAGTCACTGTCTTCAAGCATTTCAAATCTGCTTTTATGTGCCTCTAATGTATTTTTTTTAAAAAATTTATTTATTTACTTTTTATCCATTTTTAACACTCGCCCCTCCCCCCCTCTAATGTATTTTTAATCTCATCCATTGTGTCTTTCATTTCCATAAGGTCAGTTATTTTTCTTTGCAGACTTTCAAATTGTTCTTTATGCTCATTCACTGTCTTTTAAAATATCCTTTATCTCTTTGGTCACATTTTCTTTCAATTCTTTACAATGATTTAGGAGAGTTCTGTGATTATCATTGATTAATTGTCTCACATCCTGAATATCTTCAGGATATTTGGCTTGATCCTTTGGCTAGGGCATCTCTTCCTGTTTCCTAGTATGGCTCATAAAATTTTTTGCTGATGTCTAGGCATCTGTTAGTGAATTTACTCTGATGACCAATTTCTCTCTCTTGCCTATTATTATTATTTTTTCACAGCCCTTTGACATTTGGTTCAAATTATCCTATGTCTTTAAAACTGCCCAGCTTAAGTTACCAAAATCATGCCATAAACTCACTAATGAGTTGCAGATTTTCTCCCATGGGTGGGGTAAAGAGAGCGCTAAAGGCAGTTTCTGTCCATGTAATTTCCATACCAGCCACCAGATGGCGCTCGTTGCCGCACCTTTCAACAGAGGTGTCTCTCTCTGGGTTTTCCTTGGTTTTCTTCACCTGGCCAGAGCAGAGATTCAAAGTGGGCTCTGCTAGCCAAATTCACTGAAGAAAAGCCCCCAACTACCCCTTCCTTTTCCATTGTAACAGCTGGCAGGGAGGAAGACCTCTGCTCCCCTTTCAGTCAGCTGAAATGAGCAGGGGTTTTACCCCTGCTGAATATCTCCAGGGTGGGGGAGGGGAGGCCTTCCTGGCAGCAGGGAGGTTTAGAAACTCACCTTTTGTTGTTCCCGCCTTTTCGTCTCTCTGTCCCTCACTCTCCTGGGAGTTGTGAAGCTCTGTCCTGATATGCTGGCCCCCAGACAGGTCCCTCAGGCAGCCTTTGGTGGTTTCTCCATTGTTTTTGTGAGAGCTGAGTCTTCTCTGCCTAATCCATTGCCATGTTCCCACAATTCCCCCAATAAAGTTTTAATATCCATGATTTATAAAGAGAGCATACAACTTAATAATAAAAAGACAAACTACCCAATTAAAAAATGGGCAAAAGACTTAAGACAATTGTCCAAATAGTGATGAAACACATGAAAACGTGTTCAACATCACTAGTGATTAGGCAAATGCAAATCAAAACTACAATGATATATAATTTCACACATATTAGACTGGCCACTATTAAAAAGTCAGAAAACTGTGAATGTTGGAAAGAATGTGGAGAAATAGGAACACTTATTCACTCTTGGTGGGAATATAGAATGGTATAGCCACTGTGGAGGACTGTTTGGCAGTTCCTAAGGAAATTGAATATAGACTTGCCAAGTGACCTGGCAATACCATTACTAGGTATATACCCAAAAGAAATGAAAGCAGAGACATGAACAGACATCTGCACACCAATATTCATTTTGGTGTTATTCATGATTGCCAAAAGTTGGAAACAACCCAGGTGTCCATCAACTGGTGAATGCATAAACAAATTGTGGTATATACACACAATGGAACATTATGTTGTAAGAAGAAATGAAGTCACGAAGCATATGACAATATGGATGAACCTGGAGGATATTATGTTGAATAAAGCAAGCTAGACACAAAAGGACAAATACTCTATGATAGCACTATTAAGAACTAAATATATTGTGTAAACACATAAGAATATAGGTCACCAGAAAATGGAATGAGGGTAGAGGATGGAAAGCTAAGGGTTAATCTGCGCTGAATCAATTAAAATGTTGTTTGTAAATCTTTGGAAATGAATGGAAATTGTGAGAGCACATCAAGGTGTTTATGACTAGCAGAGCTTATTATATGGGTGTGACAGTGGTCGAAAACGAAAGCCTAAGGAGAGGTATATTACTAGAAGGAAGGCTAAAAATGGAACAGAGTCTCACGGAATTGAATGACAAAGTGAAACACAGAAAGATACATATTATCAGTGTCCCAGAATGAGAAGAGAATGGAAAAGGGGCAGAAAGAATATTTGACGAAATGAACTTCCCCACCCTTATGAAAGACATAAATATAATTATCCAAGAAGGCCAATGCACCCCAAATAGAATAAACATGAATAGACCTACTCTGAGACACCTACTATTCAGAATGACAAATATCAGCGATAAATAGAAGATTTTGAAAGCAGCAAGAGCTATATTAGAAACCATGCATGTGTCCCCAGACCTAGTTTTTCTCCCAAGTTCTGGGTTTTAGAATGCTGGTGAAAAAAAAAAAAAAAAAAAAAAAAGAAAGCAGCAAGAGAAAATCAAAGCATCACATCCAAGGGAAACTTGATAAATTAAGTGCCGACCTCTCATCAGAAAACCGTAGAGGAGAGAAGAAAGTGGTATGATGTGTTTAAGATATTGAAAGAGAAAATCTGCCAGCCAAGAATTCTGTGTCTGGCAAAGCTGTCTTTCAAAAATGAAGGGGATTTTAAAGTATTCACAGACACATGTAAATTGATAGAATATGTTGCCAAAGACCAGAATTACAAGAGATCCTAAAGGGAGTCCTGCAGCCTGAATGGAAAAAACAAACATGAGAGACTTGGATAAGAGTGTAGAAATGAAGAATATTAGAATGGGTAAAAAGATAAAGTATAGTACAATATGGCAACAGAGAGTCAAAGGTCAAAATGGTTGAAGTAAGTAATGCCTTTAAAGTCATAACATTGAGTGTTAATGGCTTGAACTCCCCAATCAAAAGACACAGACTGATAGAATGGATTAAAAAATATGAGCCATCTATATGTTGTCTACAAGAGACTCACCTCAGATGTAGGGACACAACCAGGTTAAAAGTGAAGGGCTGGAAAAAGACTTTCCATGCAAATATTAATCAAAAGAGAGCTGGAGTAGTGATACTAATATTGTATGAAATAGATTTGAAATACAAAACTGTTATAAGGGATCAAGAAGGTCATCATTATATATTAATAAAAGGGGCAATTCATCAAGAAGAAATAACTGTACTAAATATTTATGCAACTAACCTGAATATCCCAAGATACATGAGGCCCACACTGGCAAAATTAAAGAGAGAAATAGATACCTCTACAGCAATAGTTGGAGACTTCAATACCCCACTCTCAGTCTTGGATAGAACATCTGTTCAGATGATAAAAAAACAGAGAACTTGAATAATTTGATGGATGATCTACACCTAACAGACATCTATAGAGCATTGCACCTCAATACAGGAGGATATACATTATCAAGTATTTATGGATCGTTCTCCAAGACAGACCATATGTTGAGTCACAAGACAAGCCTCAATAAATTTAAAAAGATTGAAATCATACAAAACTCTTCCTCTGATAATAACGGAATGAAGCTGGAAATCAATAGTACATGAAAAAAAGGGAAAAGTTTTAAATATATGGAGATTAGGCCCGGCTAGATAGCTCAGTGGATAAAGAGCTCGCCGGTGTACCACATGGGAGGCCCCGGGTTCGGTTCCCGGGGACCTCTCCGAGCGGGCAGACGGCCTTGAGAAAGGC
>PVKH010043737.1:0-10682 GCA_004027955.1 Chaetophractus vellerosus | reverse complement strand
GTGTAAAATGCATCTGACTCAAAAGAATGGGAGTGCTTAAAGATGTATCCCATTGCTCTTTTAAAACATCATTTTAAACAATCATGTAAAACATGAAAAAAAAGAACCAACAAAACCCAGGATTATCAGAGGTATGAAAACCTACTCCCACTTTCAATCACTCTTGGCTCACTTGAGGCTAGAGATAATCACAATCCTTCCTCAAAGTGAAAAGTATAAATACTATATGGAAATAAGCTGACTAGGTCCCGTCTCTGGTTCTTTTAAATGTTTCAACTAAACTTAACATGCTTAGATCGTCAATGAACCTAATAAATATTAAAAGAAAGCAATGCAAACGACCTAAATTTCAGAATGGGACAAAGTTAGTCCCAACCTAAATTCTAGACCCAAACTAAAGTGCCTGCACCATCCTTCCTCTCATCTTTTTTTTTTCCTTTCTTTCTTTGTCGTTTCTGTTATTTTCTTCATCCTACTACTTTTCACCCCAACGTGTGTGTGCATAGTAAGGACCACACTCCATCCAGCCTAAATTAGATTTGTTCCTCCAAACTTGCCCGTTTTCAGTTCTAGTCTCTCCAGAACCTTGCTAATGATTGGTTATTCTGATAAACCAATTAACGTCAATGTGTCAACTGTCAATAAAGATACTACTCCTAAATTACATCTTTGCATTTTACAAAGTCCTTAAATTATACTGGATTTTATCAGAACGTAGCTTTTGGAGATAATCGTCTTTCAAATCACAAGGTCTAGTACTCCTACTTTCTTGTATGCAGGGCCCTATTAGGGAAGCAAGACCGGAAGTTGGTGCAGGTATTGTTGACTCAATAAAACTAAACAAAGCAAAAACAAAACAAAACAAAACTTCCAGTGAGTGCGACACGCTCGTCTTCCACCCCCAACCTCCTCAAATCCCCACTCGACGAGAAGCCGATCTCCAGGAACCGAGTCCTTAAGGGGAAAGGTCGGGAGCAGAAGAGCACTCTGTTTGGTTTCATGGCCTGCGAGCCCAGAGCCACGGGCAGAGGCGCAGGTGGGATCTGGAGCGAGGCGAGACGAAGCTGGCTTTGGTTACCTGCGGCGAAGTGAAGCGGGGTGGACTTCCTGCCCGCCGTGTCACGGCTATTCACCTTCTCGGGCGTCACCAACCTCTTGACTCGCTCCACGTCCCCGTTGCGGCACGCCTCGAACAGTTCGCGAGCGGCCGGTTCCACTGCCTCAGCCGTCACGCCCGAGCAGGCCGCGCCCCCGCCGGCGCAGCGGCGGCCTGACATGATCCTGGCCGCCGCCGCCGCCACCAGCAACAGCGCCAGCAACGGCAGTAGGAGCCCCGGCCCCGCGAGCAGGAGGGCGAGGCCCCCGGGAGGAGACGCACACAGGGCCCGGGCCTCTCGGTTCCCTGCTGTCACCCGTCCCGCCGCAGTCCCATGGCCGCGCCGCCGCACGCCCCTTGCCCGCCCTCGCGCCTCCGGGTTACCCCGCGGCGGCGGAGGCAGCACTAACCCGCCGTCCCAGCCGCCGAGCGACACTGCGGCGGAAGCTGGCAGGCCCTCTCCAGCCAGCTCCACAGAGCCCCGGGAGCGCACGTTGACGTCGCTCTCACGCGTGCGCAGTGGCCTCAGGCCGGGCAGGTTTCATGGACCAAGGCCGCGCGGAGGGAGTTGTGGGAAATGTGAGGCGAGCCGGGGCGGCGGGGGCAGTGGGGTCTTCGTCCCACCGCCATATTTGCGGTGGGTTTTGCTGAAGCTGAGCTACCGTGTTTATTGTCTTTTTAAACGCAGAAATCTTCTAAGTTGAATTTTCTTACGGTGATTATATTGAAAAAGAACCCTTGAAAGTTTTCCCCCGACCTAGGAATCTTGTATATTCTTTTGGTAGTGTTAGTGTGGAAAATTTCCATTTTTCAGCTTCTACAATTCCTTTTTCCTGGAAGGTTTGTTTTCTGTTTTCTTTTTTACATCTCTTACTTTCCCGGAAACTTTTTTTTTGGTTTCTTGTAGGCCGCTTTTCAGAAAGGAATGAGTTACTCTCCACATAATGAGGCGTTTGGATGAGCTGCCCCAAGATAATTTAAAGGAAATTAGAATAGCAATGAAAGTTTATTCCAATCCTAAATGAACAATATTTGAGAAGGATGGCTCTGATTACTCTTTCCACAGTTAGTAGCTCAGGCCTGTCTACAGGGCCCATGCGTAAATGGTATTCCATGTGGCAGAGGTTGGGATATACCAGACATGCAAATTGCCAAGAAAGTTTTTTCTGAGTTTATTTTTTTTCTGTGACCAACAAAGCCCAGAAAAGCACAATTTAGATGCCTAACGTAGTGACGTAGCTGTATATGAGCATTCCCCAACTCATCCCTTTTGTCTCAAAAAACTATGAATTTGAGGGAGGGGTATACTTAAACACAAAATGATACAACCCTTGGCAGGCTGACACCATTTCGCCCCTGTGTTTCTTAACCTGTTTTTCAGGAAATTCAATTTTTGTATGGGAGTGTGAGTCACCACTGTGCAGTAAGAGAGAATTTATTTTTAAGCATTTTATTAATTATATAAATTATATAATTATATATCTACAAAATTATATTGTTGCCAGATTTTATCTAGGTTCTTGACTTATGATGCAGAAATGAATTTCAGAGCGCGTCGGGTTAGTTAGGCTAGTAATTTATTAAGGTAGGGAGGGAAGAGAAATGGGAGAAAATAACAGATCACAGGTCCCTGGTAGAGAGTAAGGGGCTGAAGAGTGATAAAGAGGGCTGATTTATAGACTGAAATTTCCCATTGTAGATTATAAATGCCCAGATTTTACTTGCGTATTGTTCCATGCAGGGAGGACACAGGCAAGAGTAGGGGACAAAAGCCAAGAGAGAGGAGAGCAGAGCAGGGGAGACTTTTGTGCCTGCTTTTAAACCATTAATTATTCTGCCCCTTTGCTAATGGCATGGGAGGAGTTCCAGCTGTTTGCTGTTTTCAATGATTACCCTATGCATCAATCCCCCAGGGTGGGCCCAGTGATAATGTCCCTGGAGAAGATCCAGGACTTCTCCTGGCTTCCGGAGGGAATCTCATTCTGGGTGGGAGAAATCTCAGGAGGGTCTTCCAGCAGCCATCTTGGGGGTATCTGTGTCCATGTGGATTTTTTGCCAGGTTCCAGTTCCATCTGTTGATTCCCTATATGAAGCCTGCTTCAATATATTTAGTATAAATTTATGTAGCATATTAATAAAATGAATACCCATGAACCCATTTAATACTAGAACACTACCAATATCTTTATGTCTATAGTTGCTCTTCCCATCTCCTCTGCTTGCCAAATATATCCCCAATTTAAATTGATTTCTTTTATTAATTTTTTATTTATCATTCCCTTGCCATGTATGTATCCCTAAAGAACATATTGTTCAGTTCTGCTTGTTTTTGAGCTTTATAGATATGTAGGTCTTTGTGGTCTTTGTATACTTAAGGAAATGTTCATGACTCACACAAGCATTTTTATTACTTTATAGTGTTGCATTGTGTGATTATACCACAAATTTACAATCCTACTGGACATTTGGGTTGTTTCCAATTTTTTGGTATTATGAACATTCTTATACATTCTCTTGGTGCGTGTGTGCAAGAATTTAGTATGAGTAGCTTTGGAATATTTTTGACCACCACCCATAATTCAGGAAATGCAATTGATGTCTTCCACCAGTGAACACATTCACATATATGAAAAAAAGGTTCAAAAACAATGTAATAATATTCACCACTCCAATGCTGAAAAAAATACTATGTGTGACTCAGTGAATGGATTACAAAACTCACTGAAGAGTGGTGACCCAAGGTTTGAAAACACTGTAGGAATGGACTACCTAGGAGTGGAATTGCTGAGTCACGCAGAATGTGAATGTTCGTTTTACAGATAATACCAAATTGCTTTTCAAAGACATTGTTGTGTTGTACATGCAGGCCAGCAGTATGTAGGAGTTTTTACTGATCTCTGTCCTCACCAACCCTGGGCAGATTATTTTTCTAATAATCTGTCTGTAAAATGGTATCTCGAAGAGGCCTTAGTCTGTAGCTTTTAAAATAGCAAATGAAGTTAAATATCTTTTCATATATTTGTGGTCTATTTGTATTTCTTCTATGGTAAAATACCTATTCATGTAATTTTGCCAATTTTCCTCTTGACTTGTTTGCATTTTCCTATTCATTTGTAGGAGTTCTTTATATTCTGTATACTAATTCTTTGTCAGTTACATGTGTTAAAAATATCTTGTGCGTGTTTGTAGTTTTTTTCACTTTCCTGATGAAAAGATAACTCAATTTTAATATAGTTGAATTTATAAATCCTTTTGTCTAGAGTTTGTGTGTCTGCGTGTATTTGAAAAATTCTCCCCTGCCCCAAAGTCATAAAGATATTTTTTATTTTCTCCTAAAAGTTTAAAATTTTGCCTTTTATATTTAAGTCTTTAATTATTCCAGACTTGATTTTGGGGTAGGGTTTGAGATAGGGATTTAATTTCCTTTCTCTTTTCCCCATATGGATAACAAATTGCCCTAGCACCATTTATTAAGTACTCCCTCCTTGTAGAAGAGAGCATTAAGCTTCCAGACTTTCATGAGTCTGTTTGGACTGCACTTCTGTCCAATGATTGATTTATATATCCAATACCCTACTATCTTTAATATAACTTTAATAAATTTTGATATCTGGTGGTACAAATCTCTCACTTTCTTCTTTGCTTTTTTTTTTTTTCTTTTTGAAATTTTACCCTTCCATATAAATTTTGGAATCAGAGTCTTAAGTTCTTTGAAAACCCCTTTGAGTTTTGGTTAGATTTGCATTCAATTTATAGAACAATTTGGGGAGAATTTCTATTTTAAGGCTATTGAATCCTCTCATCCTTTAACATGATACATCTCTCCATTTATTTAGCTCTTCCTCAGTGAATTTCAATAAATTTTTGTAGTTTCCTTTGTATAAGTCTTACACATCCTAGTTTTGTTGCTATTGTAAATGATATATTTTCAAAAGTATGGTTTATTAAACTACTGTAAAAAAGACATTTTTAAAGCACTTGGAGACATTTTAATATGGACTGAAAATTAGATGATATTAAGATATTTATTTATATATATTTTAAAACTTTTTTGGAGTCCATCACTTATACATGAACATACATAAACAATAAGTGTATAGTAAGAGTTGTGAACTTACAAAACGAACATGCATATCATCATACAGGGCTCCCATATATCCCCACCACCAACACCTTGCATTGTTGTGATACTTTTTTTACAAACTATGAAATAGCATTGTCAAAATATTGCTACTGCTGCCACGGACAGGCAAAAGCCGCCACGGGCAGGGCAGGTCGCCCGCGAATGGAGCGCAGCCAGCCACCCGTGAACTGAAAGTCGGCCGTGAATAGAAGCAGAAACCGCCCACAAGCGGGGAAAGCCGTGCCTGCGCAGTGACCAGTCTCGGCGCATCACCGCAGCGGGGGGGGAGGGGAGATATGTAATAAAATAAATAAATCTTAAAAAAAAAAATATTGCTACTAACTAAACCCCACATCTTACATTTGGTGTATTAATTTGGTAGGGTTAATATGTTAAAATGGTATTCATTGTGGTGGAAAGAAAAGGACCCCCACTCTCTGCAGGCACTGAGGTTGAGGTTTTAAGTAGGTTGAAAGTGAAAGGATGGAAAAAACATACCATGCAAATAACAACCAAAAGAGAGCAGGGTAGAGGACTGTAATGGTTTGAGTTTTATGTAATTATGAATTCCAAAAATATAAATTGGATTATGCTTGTAAATTCATGTGTTCATCTGGGCATGATTGGTTTATGATTAGGGCATTGACTGGGCATTGACTAGGGCATTGACAGTGAGTAGGGCGTTGAGCCCCACCCCTCGGTGGGTGTGGTCTCAAGTTCGAAAAGCAAGACAGAGATTGGGAGAAGCAGATTTAGAGAAGAGATTTGACAAGCAGTTCTGATGCTGGAGAGGAGTGCTCCAAGAGAAGAGAAGTGAGCTGTTAGCCTGATAGTCTACAGCTGGCCTTGTGGAGAGACGCAAAAGCGTAGAGAGCCTCATGGTCTACAGCTGAACTTGTGGAGGAAACAGAAGCTAAGCCCAGAGAGAAACGCAGCCCTGGGAACAGAGGAACCCGGAAGCCTGAACCCTGGAGTTCGGCAGCTGTCTTGCTCCAACACGTGGACTTTGGTATGAGAAGAAACTTATGCTTTGTGGCCTGGTAACTGTAAACTTCTACCCCAAGTAAATCCCCTTTATAAAGACCGACCAGTCTTTGGTATATTTCCAAAAGCACCCCTGTGGCTGACTAAAACAAGGACTCTACATTATTAGTAGGACACTGCAGTACAGCACTTTTCAGTAATGGATAGAACATGTAGACAAAAGAACAATAAGGAAATAGAAAACTTGATTGATATTGTAAACCAACAGGACCTAACAGACATATATAGAGCAATTTACCCAATAGTAGCAGAATACACATTTTTCCCTATTGCACAAGGATTATTCTCCAGGACAGACCATATGTTAGGTCACAAAACAGTTCTCAATAAATTTTTAAAAAATTGAAATTATACATTGTATCTTTTCAGGCCACAGTGGAATAAAACTAGAAATCAATATCAGAGGGAGAAATGGAAAATTGAAAAATATGTAGAAATTAAACAAAGTACTCTTAACCAATTAGTCAAAGAAGAAATCACAAGGGAATTAGAAACTCTCTTAAGGCAAAAGAAAATGAAAATATAACATACCAAAAATTATGGGATGCTGTAAGGCAGTTCCGAGAGGGAAATTTATAGCTCTAAATGCTTACATTACAAAGAAGAAAGATCTCAAATCAGAGAACTAATCTCAAAACTGTAGGATCTAGAAAAAGAAGAGCAAACTAAACTCAAAATGAGCATAAAGGAGGAAATAAAGATTAGAGTGGAGATAAGTGAAAAAAAAGAATAAAGAACAATAGGGACAATCAACAAAACCAAACGGTTCTTTGAAAAGATCAATAAAATTCACAAACCTTTAGCTATACTGACAAAACACACACACACACACACACAGAGAAGACACAAATAACTAAAATCAGAAATGGAAGGGGCACCTGAATAGCCAAAAGCATTCTGAAAAAGAAGAGTGATATGGGAGGAATTTCACTGCTTAACCTTGAAACATATTACAAAGCTACAATGGTCAAAACACCATGGCACTGGGATAAAGATAGACACATCAATCAGTGGAATAGAATTGAGAGTCCAGAAATAAACCCTCACCTCTATGGCTAACTGGTTTTTGACAAGCCTACCAAGTCCATGTTAATGGGACAAAACAGTCTCTTCAACAAATGGAGCTGGGAGAACTGGATATCTATAACCAAAAGAATGAAAGAGGACCCCTATCTCACTCCTTATACAAGAGTCAACTCAAAATGGATCAAAGACCTAAATATGAAAGCCAGGACCATACAACTACTAGAAGAAAATGTAAGGAAACATTTTAAAGACCTTGTGTTAGGTGGTAGTCTCTCTGACCTTACACCCAAAGCAAGAGCAAAGAAAGAAAAAAATAGATTAAATGGAACCTCCTCAAAAATCAACACTTTTGCACCTCACAGGACTTTGTCAAAAGGGTGAAAAGGCAGCCGACTCCATGGGAGAAAATATTTGGAAATCACATGTCTGGTAAGGGTTAATATCCATGACATATAAAGAGATGTTACAACTCAATAATAAAAAGACAAATGACCCAATTAAAAAATGGGCAAAAGACTCAAATAGGCATTTGTCCAAATAAGAAATACAAATGGCAAAAAAACATTAAAAAATGTTCAACATCACTAATGATTAGGGAAATGCCAATCAAAACTACAATGAGATATCATTTCACACCTATGGGAATGATGGCTATTAAAAAGACAGAGAACTATAAGTGCTGGAGAGGATGGGGAGAGATAGGAACTGTTGGTGGGAATGTAGAATGGTACAGCCACTGTGGAAGACTCTTTGGCAATTCCTAAAGAAGTTAGATATAGATTTGCTACATGACCCAGCAATACCACTACTAGTTATATACCCAGAAGAACTGAGAGCAGTGGCAGGAATAGATATCTGCATACTGATGATCTTAGTGGCATTATTCACGATTGCCAAAAGTTGGAGACAACCCAGGTGTCCATCAACCGATGAAGGGATAAACTGTGGTGTATTCACACAATGTGATATTATGCAACTGTAAGAAGAAATGAAGTCATAAAGCATATTACAACATAGATGAACCTGGAGGGCATTATGTTGAATGAAGTAAGCCAGATAGAGCAAATACTGTATGATTGTCCTATTATGAACTAAATACATTATGTAAAATATAACTATATTATGTAATATATGAATATGGGTAAAATTGCCATATAAGACTGTTTTTCTTTGAAACTGAGTAAATGTAGGTTAATACTACAAAATGTTAATATCAGACAAAAAATACCCATTATACTAAGTGAAGGAGACCAGACACAGAGTACTACATATTGTATAATTCCATTTACATAAAATGTAAATACAATTAATTTATAAAGATGAAATTAGATTAGTGGTTATGTAGGACTGAGGAAGGAATGCTAAGGGGTGCAGAGTTTTTCTTTTTGGAGTAATGAAATTGTTCTAAAATTTTTGAGATGATGAATGTACAACATTGTAATTACACTAAAAACCATTGATTATACACTTTGGATAGATAGTATGGCATGTGAATATATCTCAATAAAACTGCTTAATAAATAAATAATTGTGCAAGAACAGCCAGAAATAGCAGCTCTGTACAGCATAGAGAGATTGAGAGGTGAAGAATTTTCTTGTAATATAATCAATGTATCCTAAAAGTATATATAGATATATAAAAAATAAATAAAATTTTAAATAAAAAAATAAATAAATAAAAACCATTCGTATTTATATCCAAAAAATTTTTTTTCTTGTTTGTCTGTTTTTTGTTTATTATTATTATTATTGAAATAATGGAAATACTCTAATAACAATAGAAGTGATGAATGCAGAACTATATGATTATACCAAATACCATTTATTGTACACTTTGGATGAAATGTATGCTTTATTAATATGTATCAATAAAGTTGATTTGTTTGGGAAAAAAAAAGAAATGAAAGGGGTTATATTACTACTGACCCCACAGAACTAAAAAGGATTATAAGAGGATATGATGAACAACTGTACACTCATTAATTCATAAACCTAGATGAAATGGATAAATTCCTGGAAATACATAAACTATCTATATTGACTCAAGAAGAAATAGATGATCTCAACAAACCAATAACTAGTAAAGAGATTGAATCAGTAATCAAAAGCCTCTTAACTAAAAAACAGCCCAAGACTATATGCCTTCATGGTGAGTTTTACCAAACATTAAAAGAACAAACACCAATCCTGCTCAAACTCTTCTAAAAAACTGAAGAGGAGGGAAGTGGATGTGGCTCAAGCATTTGGGCTCCCACCTACCACATGGGAGGTCCTGGGTTTGGTTCCTGGTGCCTCCTAAAGAAGAAAGCAAGCGGGTGCAGCTGGTAGGCGCGGCAAGCTGACACAACAAGATGATGCAACAAAAGACACAAGGAGAAGAACATAAAGACAGACACAACAAAGCAGGGAATGGAGGTGGCTCAAGCAATAGGCTCCTCCCTCCCATATTGGAGGTCCTAGGTTTGGTTCCCGGTGCCTCCTAAAGAAACAAGAAAGGTGAACAGACACAGCAAGTGCAAACAATGAAGGGGTGGGGAGAGACAAAAAAGAAAAAAAAAAGAAAAGAATGGAGAGGAGCAGATGTAGTTCAAGTGGTTGAGCACCTGCTTCCCATGTACGAGGTCCTGGGTTCAATACCCAGTACCTCTTAAAAAAATTGAAGAGGAGGAAATACTTCCTAACTCCTTCTATGAGCCCAACATCACCCCAATACCAAACCCAGTAAAACAAGAAATGAAAATTACAGATCAATATCCCTTATGACTATAAATACAAAAAGCTTCAACAAAATACTAGCAAACTGAACCCAACATCACATTAAAAGAATTATACACCATGATCAAGTGGATTTATCCCAGGGGTGCAAGGGTGGGTCAATAAAAGAAAATCAATCATGCAATACACAACATTAACTGAACAAAGCCCAAAATCACGTGATCATCTCAATCGACACAGAAAAGTAATTTGACAAACCCCAGCACCCTTACTTGATAACAGAAAACTAGGAACACATACTTTGAATATATCTTCCCACTCTATCCTGTTGTTTATGATTTTTTTGGTGAGAAATCAGCTGTTTATCTTGAGGATCTCTTGTATGTGATGAGTCACTTTTCTTGTTTCTTTCAGGATTCTCTCTTTGTCTTTTGACAGTTTGATTATAATTTATTTAGGTGTAGATTTCTTGGAGTTTATCCTACTTGGAGTTATGTGAGGGTCTTGAATGTATAGATTAATGTTTTTCAATGAATTTGGGAAATTTTTGGTCATTATTACTTGAAACACTCTTTCTTCCTCTTTCTTTCTCTTCTCCTCTGGGACATCCATCATGCATATATTGGTATGCATGACCACAGGTCTCTGAAGTTCTTTTCATTTCCTTCCCTCTTTTTT
>PVKH010043736.1:0-10685 GCA_004027955.1 Chaetophractus vellerosus | reverse complement strand
CCTCCCATGTGGTGAACCGGCACCCTATCCACTGGGCTACAGCCCCCCCCCCCCCACAGTAGACTCTTGATGAGACTGCTAGATCCATCTCCCTAGCCCAGCCCTGTTCCCCTTTTTCACTGGTCTCCAGCTTCAGCCAACCCTGTGATGAACAAGTGGACAAAGCTAACTTTTTCAATTATTATTTTTTTATACTGGATTTTTAAAGCCACCACATTTATGCATTAAATGTATATTTAAGTCCTCTGTTGTCTGCCTTTAAATCACTCCTACATCTAAACTTTACTTTCTACTTCCACCACCACTGACTTGGTCCAGGCCTTCATTACTTTGTCCTTGAATTAACAAATGGAAGCCTTTCTAAATGGCCTCCAGTTCTCCTCCCTCCAGTTCAATCTCATCCAGCCTCAGCATCCATTGTCATCCATTCAGACTGCCTGATTTGAACATGCCTCCTGTTTAGGAGACTATGCTATGTGATATGGAGAAAACAAAGATGTTGAAGGCAAGTCCCAAAGCCTTTATGATCTAGTTGGTGAGATTGTAAGTGAAATACAAGATGGGTACTTTATAAAGGGTACAAAGAAAGTTCTGGAAGTATTTTCATATGTAATGAGAAACCTGAAGACATTCCAAATATATACCAATGTAGAAATGGCTAAATACACCGTGTGTCTATGCAGTGGAATACCATGCAGCCTTTCCAAATAATAGATGGGCTTGTATGTACTGGAATTGGAAAATATACAAGATACTAATCATTAAAGAACATAGAATGGGGTATGTATATGGTATGATCTCATTTGTGTACATATAATTAGAGGAGACAAAGTTGGAAGAATTGCATCAAATTAACGTTCATTGTTGCTGCTGCTAGATGGGACCAAGAGGAATTTATGCTTTATTCATTGAGTTTCTATAAAGTTCACATTTTGAATAACTTTGACTTAAATTTCTAATAAAGACACTTTCTGAAGGAAAGCATTAGAAGAGTTCAGAGGAAATTAATATCCAACTCACTGACTGTTGTAAGATTGTCTTTATTGTGTGGTTCCTGGAGCCAGCCTGCTCGTGGGGAATGTACAACCATCTCAGACTGGGGTATCCTGTCTTCTGTGCCTGCACACTTCTGCTTATCCATCCTTACCTTCCAGAACTCTGACTTCAGCCCACACATTCAATTCTGTGATTCCCATCTCTGCTCCTGTTCATGCTGTTCTCTCTTCCTAAGAAGCCTCACCTCCTCCTCTCCTTTTATTCAAACCCACTCCTCATCATGTTTCTAGCCAATATATTTCTTCTCTAAACATCGAGGTAGGGGCCGGCTGTATAGCCCAGTGGATAAGGGCGCTGGTACACCACATGGGAGGCCCTGGGTTCGGTTCCCGGGGACCTCTCCGAGCGGGCGGATGGCCTTGAGAAAGGCAAGCTGTTGTGGGTGGGGCAAAGCCGCCGTGGGCAGGGCGGAGTCACCACGGGCATGGCAAGTCACCCGTGAAACATGGAGCTGAGCAACCCACGAATCACGGAGCCGAGCAGCCCGCAAAACACGGAGCTGTACCGCCTGTGAAACACGGAGCCGAGCCACCTGCGAAACATGAAACAGAGCTGTGCTGCCCGCAAAACACAGAGCAGAGCCGCCTGTGAAACGGAATGGAGCCACCCACGAGCGGGGTGAGCCACCTGCGCGGAGGGCCGACTCGGCACGTCGCCGCAAAAACGGGGGGAGACAAGAAGCAGACACAGAAGAACACAGAAGAATGGACACACAGCAAGAGCAAGCAGAAAGGGGGGGGATATGTAACAAAAAAAATAAAAATTAAAAATAAACATCGAGGTACTACTAAGTTGAGGTTACCATCATGAACAACTTTTACCTTTCTGGAACTCTGGCTTATGTTAAGCTCCTGTGTTGGTTATAACTGGGTTCTAATCGTCTTTTGTGTCCTCAGTAGCATGAGAATTTGCACATTTGCACAGAGTAGGCATTCCATAAAGACTTACTGACTTGAATTGATACCCAGCGATCTTGGCTTCCAACCTCTATCAGAGCTGGGCCACTTACACCGAGGCAACCTCATGCAGGGAAAGCCAGTGCTTCATGGCTCTGGTGCCCTTTGAGCCAGTTGCAGGAGGTCCACAGCCAAAATAAAATCCTGACGTTATTTTCATAATTCACAGGAAAAGCTAGGCAGAATTTTCTCAATTTTATAATTTTCCTGTACTTAAAAAAAAAAAAAAAACCTTGATTCTTGCTACTGATTATCTGCTTGTATGTGTTGGCCGAATGGCCAAATGAATGCACAAGGAGCAAACAAATATTATTGGGGGGAAAAAACAGAAATAGCTGGTCATGCTTATCTCAGCAGATCTGTCCTCCCAACGCTTTTTCTCTCCTCCCCGCACCCCCACCGGTGTGTGTGAGATTTTCTGTTGGAAACAAGACAAAGTAGCATTTTGTGTGCTGGGTGATCAGCTCTGGCTCTGCCTGGTGGTGCACCTCTGCCATTGCCACCGGTGGTTCCAGATGCCACCACCTGGTGGATCGAGGGGCACTGCCCCACCATGGATAAAGGTCTGCCAGAGAGAGTGTACATATTCCCACAAACAGTGCCAACAGTTTCGTTTCTGTTTTACGTTTAAGCTGTCTATCAGTTTGACTTATATGGCAGACCTTTCCTTGACCTTCCACTTCAGCTGGAGAAACAGAGGCAGCAGAGCTGAGACTAGGTGAAAACACATAATAAGACTTCCCTGAAGGCTCAGTGATGGCACAGAGGATTTGGACGCAGAGCCACCGAGGGCCAGCCGCACACAGGAGAGAGGATTTTTATGCCATCTCCGAGTAGAGGGTATTGAAATGGGAAGCAGCTGCACAACACACTGAGACTCTGGGCTGGCTCAAGGACAGGTGCATCAGATACATGCCGTGGATGGGTTCTGGCCACAAGGATCTCAGCCTCTCAAAGCGGCTCAGGCAGAAAGCACCTTCATTCTTGAAAAGGTCAGGGCAGCATCATGGAAATGCCATGCAAGAATTATGCTGGGCTGCATGGAAACTGACTCATCAGGCACATGCTGTCTCCATTTTATCCTCATGGTGTTTTATCTCAGCTTCCCTCTGTGTATCCGGTGGATTTGTCTCTGAAAACTCATTAATTTGTCCGTAGTGTAAAATGGCTACCCTTCCCCAATTCTGCTTTAAATCTCTAAATGCCTTAATGTTTTAAAGAGACAGATTCTGATTGGTTCCTGGTTTGTATTTTAGGCAGATTCTGATTGGTTTCCTATGAGTCAGGTGTTCATGCCAGACTAATTGGCTTGCATGTATATGAATCTTTCAATTATGAAAGACCATGACAAAAGGACTAAGGGAAGAGGGTTATTGATAGAATTTCATTTTTAACCTATTACTTTTTGGATTTTTACCTGTGTCATTTAAAGCTATCAATATATATAAACAAGTCTATAAAGATGACCTAGGCTTCAACCTATATCTTTCTTCTCTGCCTGTGTTTTTTTGCTTGTTTTTGTTTTTGAGGTACCAGCGCTGGGGGTTGAACCTGGGACTTCGTATGTGGGAAGCTGGCACTCAACCACTGAGCTACACTGGCTCCCTCAAATTGGTTTTTCCGTTTTTTTTTTTTTTAGGAGGTACCGGAGATCGAACCTGGGACCTCATACGTGGGAAGCAGGCACTCAATCACTTGAACCACATCTGCTCCCCATGCCTGTATGTTCTGTAAACCTAAGAATTCACTCTGAAAGATCTCATTCTAGACTTGTCCCTTGATTCTTTGATTTTTAACCCTTTCTGCAGCCAAACAGCACTGTGCAAGGAGTCCCGTTCTTCTAGAAGTCAGACTTTTAACAACTTCAACTGACTACAAAACTGTAAATTACCAAAGAAGGCTAATAACTTGAAACTGTTTTCATACTTTATTACAATGTGGACTTGGATTTCTGTGTAAAATAAAGTTTACTGATTTCATAAAACCAGGTGCTCATGTTTATTTCAACTAGCAAGTTGGGAGTGGTGTTCGGAGGTGCAGTATAAAGTCACTAAAAAGGAGACAAGAGGACACATGTGAATCACCAAAGTGGAAAACAGTCTTCACTTCTTCCTCAGGGGAGTTTTGAGGGCCTCTTCTTTGACATGGAGGAGCGGTCCTGATCATGCCATGGCCATCCAAAAATCAACCTTAAGTTATATCCCTATTCAATAAAGATGTGTGTTTTAGGGTTCAGGTAGAGACGCAGAAATCCTCTGAGTGATGTAGAGTAAGAGATTTATTATGGGGCCTTAACCTTAAGCAATTGTAGGTGCTGGTTAAACAGTCTTTGAAAACTGTTGCTTCTGCATCAGCAGAGAAGGTCCGGAGTCTGGAGAGAAAGATGGACATCAAGTGGGGAAGAGCAAAGAAGAGCTGGAATCTGCAAGTCTGAGCTAGAATCCATGTCTGCCTCCCACCATCTCTGGGCCTCCAACTTCCATGAAGTGGAAAACTTGTGGAAGAAGCCTCAGCCCTTTGCCACAGAGCTGCACACTGGTCCAGGATGCAGGGAAGCTGAGAGAGCTGGGGGGAACCGGAGGAGGACCTAGAGACCCAACTGCTCCCCCACAAGCTGCAGCAGCCCCTGGTGCCTTGCACCCAATTTCAGAACATTTGCTTCATTTCACCTTCCAAATCTCGCACACATTTCCTCCTGTGGCCAGCGCTAACATGTAACTAAGCAGGGCTGGGAAGTCTGAGAAATGTAATTCCAGCGTAGCTCAGCTGACAGCCCAAATCCAGCAGAGTATGAAAATGTGTAAATATTCCCATAAATGATACAAACAGTTTTATTTTGGTTTTAAGCTTAAGCTGTCCATAAAATGGACTTATATGGGACACTACCACTTCAGTGAAACCAAAATATCTCGGTTGTTGGCTGGAAAAGTTACTAATTAAGATGATTTATTGATTTTCCAAATAATTCTTAATTTCAGAACTGATTATATCCTACTAAGAAAGACTGGTTCTCTTTGCACAATTGAACCTTGTAATTAAATTGCAACACATAAGGTCATTGTCCGTCCTTCCACTTGTCCCCTGCCACAGGGACTCTGCTTCCAGCCGCCTTTAATATTACATAAACCTTTGTCCTCTGCAGCTGGGGCACATTCAATAAGTAATTACAGTGCACTGGATTAAGGGCACTCCCAGAACCTCTGTTAATCATCTCTAGGAAAGAATGCTGGGGAGGCCAGTGTCACTGCAGGTCACTTTCTCCTGTCGTGCCCGTATGAGGTCCCTCACACTCTGCACTCGATCACAGCCCCCACTTTAATCCCTTCTGGAAGACACAACACAGCTGGGCCCTGCATACCCCAGGGACTAGTCCTCAGCTCGGCTTTGGCACTGCTGAGATTTCAGGGGCTCTTTGAGGACAAGATGCCTTGTCTGTATTTCAGGCATTTCCAAAAGCAGCCCACACTGAAGCCATGGCAGATAGGTCAGCTGGGCTCTCATCCAAGGCAGGAACCAAGCAGGAGGCTGGGTGTCAGAGGAAGGAAGGACCGAGGTCCTGGGCAGCTTGCGTAGAGGATCCCTGGGTGCCAGGCTTCTGACTGAACCCTGAAATCGATGAGAATCTGGTTGTCTCGGAGATTTGTGGACAATGCACTAGGGTGAGGCTGCAGGCAGCCAAGCCTGCCTCCAGCTCTTCCTGTGACACCCCCGAGCCTCTGACATGTGTTTTTACTGCCAAGACAGAACTTCATTTACAGCAGATGAAGTTGGGTCTGTTTCTTTGGGATGTCCAAGCCGTGATGGTCATGCTGACCTTCCTTCTTGCAACCTAAAGAGTGACACCTCTTTCATGAGGTGCCAGCATTTATTTCAAACTTTCATGCACTCTGAGTGGAACTGAAGACTTCCTCTGGATATCACCTCTTTTGATGTTTCTTTCTAAAGAAATTGCATGGCCTGCTTTGGTCGCTGTCTGTTTTAATCTTTTGGAGGTAAAAATCTGAGGCTCTGGCACAGAACCAAGTTCTTGAATTATGCTGTTGGTCCAGGATTTTTGAAGCAGAGACTCAACACGCCACCTGTTTGCAAAAACAGGAGAGCTGGTGAGAGCCCAGGATATACACCATGGAGCCGTGTCACAGTTTTGATTGACTGTAGCTTATCTATTCACATTTTCCGTCTAATTCAGTTCCCCATCCCTGAGAGAATGTGTCAGAGATCCGTATGTTCTTGTAAACTTTTAATCTCTTTAAGTACCGGGTAATCAACAGTTCTTCTTGTGAAGGGTTTTTAAAAATGGGACATCTCCAGAAAAAAGTTTTCCAAATTCTGAAATCATTTATTTACCACTGTATTTCTCCTAATTAGAATAGAATGGGTCATATTTTCAACTTATCCTCAGAATGAGAGGAACACACATATGGGCGTCTATTTTTTCAGTTTGGCTAGGAGAGAAAAAAAATGAATATCAGAGCCAGAGGAATCTGAAAAACTGTATCCTTGAACTGCCGCTTTTTTCAAATGTCCAAACCAATTCCTGGCTGGTTACTAGAATTTGAGGCTCTGAATTCCCATTCCAGCCCCCTTTCCACCACGAAGCTGCTTTATTCCCTCCAGACAATGGGGCATTCAGTGGGAAAGGACTACATTCTGGGTAACATTTCCGGGTAGTGACTCGGGTAAGGGGGAGCAAAGCCACGCCTGAATCTCAGGAGCCTCGCCCCGTCGCCTCCTTCCATGAGACTGTCCTGTCCAGCCCAGGGGAGGCTGGTGGCCCCTGCTGGACTGTGGGACGCTTTCTCATCACCCTCCCACATAAACTCTCTGGTGTAATAGGTAGAGAAGAGACTCCGGTAACCCATGGAAATCTGGCAGGCATAACTTTTGAGCCCTTAAGAGTTGTCCACTTTGTCTCTTGTCAGAAACCCTCCAGTCTCCCTAACTCTTGGGACCAGTGACCCAAAGGGAGGTGGGAATGACAAATACATAGAGATATTTTGGTCACCCACAGGACCTCTGCTCAGAGGTGAAATCAAATGCCTTGCCAGTGCTGGGTGATCTAAATTTTGAGCCAGGCAATCACGTAAAAGGACTGTGTGTACCGTCGGTATGATTGAATGTCACGAACTACACTTGTGCTTTCAGAGTCATAAGAGGCAGAAAGTCACAAAAGTGGTGAGTCAGTGCTCCTTGGCTCCTTTACTCCAGCTTCAAGCCTGCAATCTGGAAAGTCTATACCCTATTTCCATTAAACATTGAAAAGTAACCAGAAATTCTCTTCCAGATGCTATTTGTCCACAGCACTACCTGTATCTAGAGTTTGGAAGGGAATAGAAAACTCCAGCGTCATTGGTCGTGCTTTTCAATACCACAGGCTTATTTTATTTGTACTTCCAGAATCAGAGGGATTGTCCTTTCTCGGGCCCCCAGGTCCTCACAGTGGCGACAGGGGCTGCCGTGTCAGAGGGACGGTTTGGAATTTGTGGCCAACCAAGGTTACTGCAAACAGAGCAGTGGTGTTTCATTTCCGTGCATCTTCTCAGTTTCTTGGCTCAATAACAGGAGGCTGCAAATAAGGCAGTGTGTACCCACCTAGTAAAGGGTGCTTGTCTCAAATCAAACAGTCCTGTGGCTGCTTTGCATTTTGCTCCAAACTTTCTCTGCTTCCCTTCACCACAGGAACGTTAAGGATTTTAACGGCTTGAGTTAACGATGTTAGTGAAAAGGCACTGTCATCATTTCCCCACAGCTATAACTTCATGCCCATCCGGGGCCCGGCGGCCAGTCTGTTGGTCTCCAGGGCGTGGCTCTCGCTGCCCCTGGGTTACGTATGTCTGCTTTGTGCACTGGTTGCACTTACACGTGTGACTGTGACGGTCTCTGTGGGCCTCAGTTTCCTCATCCGTTGAAAGCATTCCCTGGGCCTCTGGGGGCTGGGATGCTGTGTGTACTTATTGTTGGATGAGGTTCTGGGTTGTATCATTTGCTCTGTAAGGAGCCATCATCCCTTCTCAGATGAACGATGGTGATAAAATAAGAGGAGAGTCTCTCAGATACCCTCAAGTTACAATGTCTGGTTGGAAGAGTAGAATGGCCGCTGTGTAACATTGTCTCATTCATTTGGTCAGCACTGTACTGTCTTCTTTTTTTGAGCCCGAGACTGGCATAGTCAACCCTGTAAGTGGACATAGGCCGATGCAAGCTTGGCTAGTGGATCTGTTTCCTGCCACACAGAGGAGAAAATCTCCCTCATTTGAGTGTAGCCATGTATTTAGAGGAGACTGTTGTTCCATCTCCACCTTGTCTCTCTGGTGTTTCTGTTTCATTTCTTTGTATGGCCAGGCACGTGGGACAACTTTATTATAGATCAGAGAAAGGTCACCTTCAGTTCAAGGGGAAAATTTTGCCCTTCACCAAGTCTAAGCATTCATCTCAAGGACATAGATGTACAGTGATTTTTTAAAATCATGATTAATTACAATAGTCCATCCACTAGAGAAGCAAGTGAAATTCCCCCACCACACTTTCCAGAATCTGCCACTTAGCATTATTTGTGATAATGTATGAATTTGACTAGGTATTTTCCTTTTTGATTTAGACAGCCATCCTTAGAGAAACTTCCCAGTGAAAAGTGATTTTTCCAAACTAGGTTTCCTCGTAGAAAAACTATTGGAACAATTGCCAACTTCGATGTACACCTCTTTCAAATTGTTGAGTGAGCAAATGGATATCTGAAGCACATGGAGTTGTGGGATTGGTTCCAGATGCTGCCAGAATCAAGATGCAGGTTAGGAGGAGCAATGTCTTTGTTAAGACATATCATTTTGCCAAAAACTGGATGAAGATTAGAAATGAGTTATTTCTATATGCCCCAGATAGTTCATGAACTGACCCTCTGATGAAACACTCTGGATATGTTAGCTCATTCAGTAATCACAGTAAACATTAAGGCATGAATATCCTGGGAAAAACAAGACTACAATATTTTGCGGTTCTTCCCATCAAGGGATGGAATCCATTTCCTCACCCTTTGTGGCTGCCTTTGGCCAATAGAATGTGACAGAAGTGATGTTGTACAAGTTCCAGAGCCTAGGCCACAAGAGGCCTCGCAGCTTCTGCCTTCACTCTCTCGGAACACTCCTGCCCCCCTGTTAGGAAGCCCAGGCTAAACTACTGGAAGATTAGAGGACTATGGAGAGAGAGGCCAAAGCACCAGACATGGGAAAGAGGTCATCTTAAACTGTCCAGCCCTAGGCCACCTGCCAAATGGCTGCAGCCCTATGAGTTGGCCAAGGCAAGACCAGCAGAAGAGCTGCCCAGCTGAGCCCAGTTCAGTGGAAATTGAGTAAATAGGTGGTGGTGGTTTTAAGCCACTAAGGTTTGGAACCATTTGTTACACAGCAACAGATAACTGATACATAGCCTCACATTACAGATGAAGAAACTGAGGCTCAAGATGGTTCAGTAATTTGCCTAAGGATTGCACAATCAGTGACAGTCATAATTTGAATTGTTGACTTCAAATTCCCCTTTGCTTGTCCAGGCCAAAACTACTCTGCTTCAGTGAAAAAGTCCTGAATCACTGGAAATGTTTTTTTTGTTTTTTGTTTTTTTTTTTAATTTAAAACATAATTTTGTTTTAAAATTATGTTTTGTACATCCACTTTTTCTGTTTCCAGTCATTAAGAAGTGTTTCCCAAAACACATTCAGAGAATGTATTACCTGCCATTTGGGGTTTGTAGCTACGTGATTCTCCAGCTGCTAATTTTCTAACATCACAGGGCCTGGGCAGGCATAACACATGTGAGATACAAGTCTGTTCTTTGCCAAGTGGAACTATCAGGATTTTTAGTCCAGTCCATTCGAAGAAAGAAAAGTTTTACCAGGGAGTCAGCTCGTGGACTTTGGTGCTCTGAGGTTTATGAAGTCATACCGGGTGAAGGTGAGGACTCTTTGGAAGAGTTGGGCCACCAATTAGCAATCATTAAACTTTTTCTGTATAGGGTCAGATAGTAACTTGGGCTTTGTGGGCATATAGCATCTCTCACAATTACGCATTTCTTCCATTGTAGCTTGAAAGCAAGCATGGACAATATGGAAACAAGCCTGGCTACAGTCCAATGAAACTATTTACAAAAACAGGCAGTAGGCCAGATTTGGTCCCCGGGTCCTAGTTTGCCAAGCCCTGACATAAAGGAAGCCTGCCCACCGGGAGGGCATGTGCTCCACAGCCAGTGGCTGTCTTGCTGGCCTGGGTGTCTGCAGGGTTTGAATAATGACATGGCCTCCAGGTAGCTGTTGTGCAAACAAGCTAACGCTGGTGTCCATACAGCCAACAAGGTCAGTCCCAGAGATGCTTTAAGGGTTCTTGGAAGCATCCCTCCCAGTACTGCTATTGTCCCATTGGTCTCCTGAGAGAGCTTTGGGGGAGGCAGACAAGCACGGCAGCCAGCCATCTGGCAAAGGGAGGCTTCCTTGGTTGTGTCCTTGGCAACTATCTTTCTGAGTCTTAACGTGCTTATCTGTTAAATGGGGAGGATAATGAGGAGCAGACTCTGCAAATTGGGTGGGCTGTTTATGCCGTGCTGGGGTTCCCTTTGCCCCCATGCTCACAGAGGGGACTCACAGTCAGGGCCATCGTTGCCCAGCAAGGAGAGCAGCTGTAGATAATT
>PVKH010043735.1:0-10682 GCA_004027955.1 Chaetophractus vellerosus | reverse complement strand
ATGTTAAAAAAATAAGCATGTTCTAGGGTAAAAAGAAAAGGACCCAGTGAGCTCATTTAAATACTTAGATTCAGGGGCCTGCTGTGGCCCTGTTGGTGGGGTGCCGGTTTACTGCGTGGGAGGCCCCAGGTTTGGTTCCCGGGGCCTCCTTGGGCGGGCAGACCGCCTTGAGAGGGCAGGCTGCCAAGGGCGGGGCAAAAGCCACCGCGAGTGGCAGGCTGCCACGCAGTGAGCTGACTCGGAGGGTCCCTGCACGGGGAGGGGGGGGAGAGGGGGGAGGGACAGACGGGCAGACACGGAGGAACGCAAGTGTGAACACAGCAAGAACGGGCAGAAAGGGGAGGGATATGTAGTAAATAAAAGGGATAAATCTTTGAAAAAAAAGTTTGTTGAGTACCTACTGTGGGTTGTGGGTAGTACTGAGATGAATAACTCAAAGTGTCTACTCAGAAAGTATCTCACAGTCCAGAAGGAGTGAAAAACCAATAGAGAATATTAAATGTGACATGAAAGTTAAAGATTAAAATAATGAGAAATATTTGATATTCCATTTATAGATGTGAAAAAATGTTGGCGTTTAATAAGTGCCATAAGAAATCTACAGACAGAAATGGTGAGAGACATTTGATATTTACTGTTTATTTTGTGAAATCATGATCCATAAATACAGACAAAGCCCCACTCTTGCATAGAGTAGGTTCCCATTGACCTAACCAGGAGAGCCATCACAAAAAGAACTTGAGAAACAATTTTAATGCTCTCTGCTTCCCGTTTCTGTTTGTTTAAACTAGGGGTATGCATTATAAAAATAACATTTACTTTCTTTTAGTTTATTCTATATGCCAAGAACCCCATACTGGCTTGAGCATTTCACATGCATTATTTCATTTAAACCTTACAACAACCATTTTAACAATTATTTTTAAAGAAAAATCTTAATTTGCATCTCAAATATGAGGAAATTGAAATGTAAAAATAGATTTTTACTTATCTAATAACACCTTACTGGTAAGCTTCAGAGTCAGCTTAGAGAGTCAGTTCTTATGATCTTTATCTCTCTGTTAATACTGATGTGATGGAGTGAAAAAGAAAACATGGAGAAGACTGTGGGGAGTGACTGGAAGGAACTTCTCTTCTTCAAATGCAGAACCCCCAGATGATGATGCTTTTCTGGGATATTCAGGAAGATGACATTCAATTATTGAGATAGTACAGTCTACAACATGAGCGAGTTTTAGACAAATGTTGGATTAAACTTGGCTAAATAAGAAATCATTGCCTAATGATTATTCTTCAGTATTTTAAGTGGAGTCACAAATGTCCTATTTTCAAAAGAGCAGTAGTTAACTAATAGAATGACATAGTGGAAAACCATTGAACTTGATGTCAGTTGCATCTTACCCGTTATGTAAGCATGGGGAAGTTACTTAATGTTCCTTGGCCTTAGTTTCATCATCTGCAAATTATGAGATAAAATAATTGAGTTAAGTTTATTTTCTATAGGCAGATGGAACTGCATAACAAGTCTTGGCAACTGTGGCAGTTGGAGATTATTTATGAATCCCTAAAAGAGAAAATATGTTTGTAAACTAATCTATTCCTCTGGGTATGATACCCTTTGATTGTATTAGATTCTGCTGAGATGACCTTGATTACATTATGTTAAGATTAGGGCTTTGATTTGATCACATCAGTAGGGCATGACTCCAGTTGAGTCCCTGCCCATTTGATGCCTTAATATAAACTGACACTCAAGGAGAGAGAGGGAATTTTGTCAGTTTTGATCCTAGAGTCCCAGGGAGAGATGAGCCATTAGCCTGATAGTTTGCAGCTGAAGAGAGCAGAGCAGCTGAGCAGCTGATAAGGCCTGGAAAGAAATGAGCCCAATGCCAGACTGATAAAGGAAGCCCTGAGAGATGAGCCCTATGGCAGCCTACAGCTATCAGAAGAAGCTGGACCCACAAAGCCTTAAGAGGAAGAAGGAAGGAGAGACCAGACAGAGATCACCCACCATCTTGCTTCAACACATGGCAGCTGACTTTGGTAAGAAAGCAGCATTGAGTTGGACTCTTTAGGACCTTGTAACTATAAGCTTCTACCCCCAAATAAATACCCTTTATAAAAGCCAACAGATTTCTGGTACTTTGCATCAGCACCCCTTTGGCTGACTAATACAACAATGAAGGCCACAGTGCTGGTCTGAAATTCCCCACCCCTCAGTGAAGCTCCTAATGTTATAAAGACCACACACTGAAGAAAATCTAAGAAGAAAGGAG
This sequence comes from Chaetophractus vellerosus, assembly GCA_004027955.1. NCBI lineage: Eukaryota > Metazoa > Chordata > Mammalia > Cingulata > Chlamyphoridae > Chaetophractus > Chaetophractus vellerosus. The sequence goes on along the minus strand of PVKH010043735.1, from coordinate 8,406 downwards.
TAAAGCTCAATGAATAAGCACAAAACTATGATGGAGTGTGTTCATAGTGGAAGAATTCCTGAGAGCCTTTTTAGATGGGCATATTTTAATCCTCCTCCAGTTTTCTTTCTTTCTCTAGCCACCTGTCTCTAAATTTCTTGTTTGAACAAGAGTGGTTTGGAGTTGTTGCTAATAGGTGTCTTCACTTTATTTGTCAACTGACCTCTCTCAGCTAGTAGACTGATTTCTCAGACCCGACCATGATCACATTTTTGGCTATGAACTCCACAATGTATTTTAAAGCCTTGGCAATAGCTTCACGTGAGACAAAACTTCCCATGTGATTGATCATGATTAATGACCAATTATGTATGTAGGCAACAAAATATATTAATAGAACTGTGACTTTTTTACCATAGAAATCAGATATTTTCATAGCATAATACAGTTCTTACAGATATAATGAAATATAATTTTGCTCATTTCTATTTTGAATTCATCATAGCCTTCAGATCTGTTGCTAGATCTTGTTTATACAATGTGTTAATAAATAAGCTCATATATTACTATATCACAAGTTTGTTTTAAAATATTTTAATAATTATTTTAGCATAATTAGTTTTCTTTGTAACCCTTTGAATTTTATTTTATGCATTTGATCACATTATCTTGAGAGGGGGTTGAGCCATAGGCTTCTTTAAACTACCAAAGGGATTTGGGCATGAACGAAGGGAAGAGCCACTGCACTGGGTAAATTCCAAGGGTCTTTTGATTTCTAAAGGTTAATGAATTTATAGTTCTAAAACATTTACTCGAAAGCCAATAAATCGGAATAATATTCAATAAAATAAGAATTATACAATGAATAAAAACTCATTTCTAAACCTTACCATATGAAATAAGCTTTCCTTAAAAACTGAACTAAGTATTCCTCAAAAACACTTTCAATTAGGCCACATCATGTGCATTTCTGAATATAATTTGGGTGATATAATTAAATTAGTTTCAAATATTAGTTACTTAGTAAACTCAGCATTTGTCCAGATTTTATCTTCATTTGAATTTCTAGTTCTAAGCACATAAAGAATGATCCAGAACATTAGAATGTGAATGAATTAGTGAATTACTGGAGGATAAATTATATTCATATTTATCAAATAATGAAATATAAAATATAAAAATAACTGGCATAACAAATGGATTTTAAAATTCTGACAGGTTCATTTTGACCTTTCACAATGGCTACCTTAGATTTATACTAAATCTTTATTCCTCCACAGAAACAACAATAATCTATCTTCAAACCCTCAGGGGATGGAAGAGCACGTTCAACAGATTTTTATGTAAAGAAAAGGGCCTTCTTTCTGAGAATATCTATTTTATAATAGTTACCATTGTCACCATAAGTATGATTAATTAGCTTTTTGTCACCAACAAGCCTTTTATTTCTGAGACAGTGGCAAAGATGAATAATGAAAAGACTTCATCATTCTGTAAAGATGCAATTTTAAAGAAAAGCAAAGTTTATGATGAAAGAAGGAAGTTATGTGCAACTGCAATTTGACCCATATTGTTTTTCATAATAACAACTTTTAATGTGTCAGCCACATTTCTCTTTTTGCAGTAAGGACATATTTGTTTAAACTGACAGTAAATTATTTTTTCCTGTCCTTATTCACTTCAGGTGGTTCTGAATTATTGAAATGAGAGCTTACATACTTCAACAGATACATTTTATTTTCTTACTCCCATCAGAGATAATATATTGGAATCCATTCATTTTGGTCACACAAATCTTATCAAATCTTATCAAGTCTGATCATACCTCATCATTTTTAGCACATTTGACATAGTTTACTTTGATTAAGACCATTTAAGTCTAAATATAAGTAAAGGTCAAAGGGATGCTTTTATTACTTATATTTGTGATGATGAATTTTCTTAGCAATATGAGATTTTCCTAAGTCATATTCTGTAGGTTTGGAAAGGAGAATTTATTTACATTTTTCCAGATTTCACCCACATAATGAATCCTTTAATATATTTTTACTTCTGTTAATACATATTTTAAGTTTAAAATTTGAGTATAATTTTGTAGATGGAGCTTTTACATGTTTAATATCTTAATATTTGTGAATCTTTTTTCTAATGTGGAAAATACAGAGTCACAGAAATAACCAACCACTTTAGAGGGTTGATTATACTAAAGTATTCCATGTGTACTTAGAAATTTTACAGTATTTTTTTAATTTAAAAAACAGAGTGAAGATTGAGAGGTAGTTTCCTTAGAACTCCACAAACTCATTCATTGAAGATTTTAAAATATGTTTTTCTTTTCCCCCCTCAAAACCTTCCATGTATTGAGTAAGTGTAAAAGAGTGTTGGGGACAGTGGGAAACAGTGCAGATTATATTGTGCTATGCTTTTATTTTTCAAATGAGGCAAGCGTAGACGTTTTATTTTATAAGCTATTGGTCTATTAAGTTGAAAATGAATGGAATTATAAAGTCAAAATTTGGCACTGATCTCCTCGCAAATGGAGCAAAGAAAATTGAAAGCCAGATTATAAATGCTAAGCCATTTGTGATTTTTTCCAAAGTTATAAGTTATAGGAGTGTTTAGTACAGTTACTGCTTTGTTTTGTAGATTAAAACTATATAGTGTATTTGGAATCCAATACACATATCTTAGGACAGGTTCCATATGTGAAAATATAAAACATAGGCAAATCTGGGGCTAGGAAATTGCACTGACAAAGCTGTATTCACAGTTAAATACAAGACAACAAAGCAGAATAAAGTCAAGGGAAAACATTTAATCTTTAACCAAGTTACAACACAGAAGCCATATGCATATGTGATGTGTATATATATATGTAGGTATGTATGAGTGTGAGTATATGTACATAAGTGTAGGTATATATGTATATGTGTGTGTGTATCATACGTACTTGGGATTGAAACTAGAATTTTTAGAACAACATTAATTATTTGCAGTAATGCAGCTAGTTTTGATGTCATCACATTTCAAGAAAAAAAGGAAGTTTTTCTTAAAACAACTGATTATTAAAATCTTGCTCAATTTTTAAAAGAAAATTTTATTTTTTCCGTTTGTTTAAATTTTAAAATAATTTAAGTCCATATATTATGTTCTATTGTCTGACACTGGTATTTAAAAATTTAATAAGTGTCATAGACATGTCACAGTTATACACTGACTTAGATCTCTAAGCTTAAAATCTCTCTCTCTGGCTCACTCTCTCTCATATATGTGTGTATGTATATGTATATGTGTATGTGTATGTATATGTATATGTATATGTATATGTATATGTATATACACACACATATATATATGGATATCTATCTAATTATCTATCTAAAATAATGGCTTTCTGTTTAAGGACTAACTATGTGTAAGGCACCATGTTACGAACTTTGGGAGATATGAAAATGCAAAAGAGACTACACTCAAGTGTTGTACTTGAAATGGCTTTCCCTCTAGTTGAGGAAGACACAGCGCACAAATGTAAGGCAGAAAGTGGTAAATATAAGAAAAGTCTTGATATGATGTTCTCTATGTTCATAGAAGAGAAGAACCAGTTTAAATTGAAATCTATACAGACCTAATGAAGGAGGTGATGTTAAAACATGAAATACATCATATGGTGCTACATGGAGAGGTAAAGCATTCACAGTGAATGAAAAAACTTGAACAAAATCCAGGAAAATGTGGGTCATATAGAAAAAAATGAAAGGCACAGATATGTCCAAGTGGTATAAAATGAACTTAGAAATGTAATTTGAAGAAAGAGGACCCCAAAGAACCTTGAACTACAGGACCAGTTCAGACTCTACTGTGTATAATAGGTACATGAAAATCCTTGAGCAAGAAAGTATCATCATGGGAACTGGGCTTTGGAGCAGCATTTTCAGTGATTTATTATGCATAATACTAATTCTCTATATGTCTTGCTTGGAAAATCTTTCCCTTTACGGAGTTCATGAAGATAATCTCCAATAACATCTTCAAGAAGCTTTATTGTTTCATTGTTACATTTAGATCTTCAGTGCACTTGGAAGTGATTTTTGTGCAGAATATGAAGTAGAAATTTTCTTTTCTCCAAATGGAGAAAAAATTTAATCTTTTTAATAAACTGGTTCTTGGTGGAAGTTTCACTGTATCATCAAAATATTAAATGGCAATCATTAGTAATCAAACAAAAAATAGAATGGCATATTTATTTTTTTTCTGATTTACAAGACTTTTAAAATGTTAATATTTAATGTTGATAATTAGAATAGTCTTGGCATAGGAGCAATCTTTTGAGAAACCATTTTGGCAATTGTTTATCAAATAACTTAAAATATTCCTATTCTTTGACTTTGTAATTATATTTCTAGAAATGTAAAGAGAGAAAGAGAGAAAAAAAGAAAAAGGCAAATAAGGAAATAAAATAAAGTAGAAATAAATAAAGTAGAAAAGGGGATAGGGATTGCTGGGTTAGAAGGTTAAAAATTTAAATAGGATATTTAGGAAGGCCTCACTAATAAGGTGATACTTGACCAAAGATTCAAGGGAGGCAAGGAACTAGCCATGGCCATGTGTCTGGGAGTAGAGCAGGGAGGTCAGGGAGTCTCAGGATTCTGGGCAAAGAGTGTGGCAGATGCATTTGAGGAACAGCAAGATGACTAGTGAGGTTGGGGGAAAGTAAAGTTAGGTGGAGACAGAGCGATAACTTCACTAAAACAAGAATGGCCTTTTCAGAACCTTGTCTGACTTTGGCTTTTACTCTGAATGTTAATCTATAGGATGGATTTAAATAGAGGAGTCACATGATCTCATATATGGTTTAACAATTTACTGTGGCTTTCATGTTTTGAATATAAAGTAAGGATCTAAGAAATACAAAGTTAGATGGAAATTTAATAATCTTCACCATATGATGATTCTTCAGATGAAGGGATTATCAGGGACAAGGGTGAGAAGTGGTCAGATTCTGGACATATTTAGTAGGAGAAGCTAATAGGATTTTCTGTCATGTTGAATGTGGGGTATATAGAAAAAAGGAATCAAAATAACTTTAATAGCTCTTGGCTTGAATATTAGAAGTACATAATTACTATTAAATGAGATATGTAATGCTGTAAGAGGAGAAGGCTTTGAAGAGAAGATAAAAAAACCTAACTTTGGACATAGGTTTGATGCCTCCAAATGGAATAGAGAGTGGGAAGGAAGAGCCTGGTATTCTGGGGAAAGGTCTGGACTATTTATTTATTTATTTATTTATTTATTTATTTATTTATTTATTTTTTGTTACATACCCCCCCCTTTCTGCTTGCTCTTGCTGTGCCCTTACTCTTCTGTGTTCTTCTGTCTGCTTCTTGTCTCCCCCCATTTTTGGGGTGACGCGCTGAGTCGGCCCTCCAAGCAAGCGGCTTGCCCCGCTAGTGGGTGGCTCCATTCCATTTCATGGGCGGCTCAGCTCTGCCTTTCCCAGGTGGCTTGCCCTGCCCGTGGCGGCTCTGCCTTGCCTGTGGTGGCTTTTTTGCAATATGTAATTAGATCATGAGTATGACTGTTTTGTTTGTTTGTTTTCATTCTGCCAATCTTTGTTTTTTATTTGGAGTGATTAACCCATTTACATTTAAGGTAATTACTGATAATGTAGTATTTACATCTGCAACTGTGGTATTTATTTTGTATACATACTATGTTTTGTTCCTCTATTCCCCATTACTAGTATTTGTGTTAAATGGATAGTTTCTGGAGAACCCTTGTTGTTTTATGTAGTATTGTCAAGTTATTTTCTTAGTGATTGCCCTAGGGATTACAATAAACATTTTTAACTTATGACAATCTAGTTTTGATTAACGATTAGTTTCAATAGTATTCAAAATCATTGCTCCTTGATAGCTCCATTCCATCCCTCCTTCACTTATACTATTATTGTCATACAAATTATATAATTATACATATGTGTGCATCAGCACACCATGGTTTATTCAATTATCTTTTAAATTGTGAAAGAGAAAAAAATTACCAACAAAAATACATTTATACAATCTTTTATGTTTACTTATGTAGTTAGCTTTACCAGTTGCTCTTTATTTCTTAATATGGATTAAAGTGTCCTTTCCTTTCAGAATCCGTTTCTTATAGGGCATGTTTGCTAGCAGTAAATTCTCTCACTTTTTATCTTGGAATGTCTTAATTTCTTCTTAATTTTTTCATGTTTTTTATTGATGAAATTCAAAATAGAATAATAATTAAGTACAATGTTTTTCTGTAATCTGGGTCTACTACTGAGAAGAATGGGATTCTTTTGGGGAGGATAATTTTACTTAATTGGGGTACAAATGTAAAGCCCATTCTTAGTTCACAGGCTGTGTAAAAACAGGCAGTGGGCTGGATTGGCCGCATGGGCTACAGTTTGTTGGCTCCTGTTCTAATCCATTACATTACTTAATTTTCTTCACTGTACTCATCACTGTGTGGAATTACCTTATTTTATTGTTTACTGTTTAATTATCAGTCTTTCCACACTAGGAAAGTAAGGCCCATGAGAAGAGAGGCCTTGTCTGATAATTAAATGCCTGGTGCATGGTAGACACTCAATTGATGTTCAATTATTATTGAGTGAATCCAGATCCCACCACTAACCTGAAGTAGATAGAAAGAAAGATATTGGATATCTTTCTTTCTTTCTTCCTTTTTTTTTTTTGTTACATATCCCCCCTTTCTGCTTGTTCTTGCTGTGTTCATTTTTGCGTTTTCTGTGTCTGCTTTGTCTCCCCCGTTGCAGCAACGCGCCAAGTAAGCTCACCACGCAGTCGGCTTGCCCTGCTCGTGGGCGGCTCTGCTCTGTTCACGGGCAACTTACCCTGCCCGTGGCAGCTTTTTGCTCTGCCTGTGGTGGCTTTGCCCTGCCTGTGGCAGCTTTTTGCCCTGCCTGCAGCAGGTCTGCCTGCCCATGGTGGAGTGCCCTCTCAAGGCGGTCTGCCCACTCGGAGAGGCCCCAGGAACCGAACCCGGGGCCTCCCATGTGGTGAACCAGCACCCTATCCACTGGGCTACAGCTGGCCCTCATCTTTATTTCTTAATGTGACTTCGATCTATTGTTGACCTGATGAACTCCTTTTAGCATTTCTTGTAGGTACAAGGGTGATGAACAACCTCAGCTTTTGCTTAAATAACAATGTCTTAATCTACCCTTCATTTTTTCTTGCAGGTAGATATTTTATTGAAACAAAATGTCCATACATGATACATATATTTTCATATTGGTTATTCACAAGAAATATGATTTTTTTAATTTGTAGAAAAAGGTATAATAAAACCTTTACTTGACAATTTTTCTTTATCAGTTAGGTGATATATATGTTCCTGTATGAACCATTCACTTTCTCCATTGCAAATTGCTTGTGCTAGGTTTTTTTTTGTATAATTTTGATGTTTTTATTCTTGTTTTTTTTTTTGTTATATCCTTTCAAAAAAGAACTGCAGATTTTCCACCAATTTTGGTGTTCTCAATTTAGTTCTTTATGTCTGTATAAATATAATTGAGGAAGAATGTTTGAGAAGTAATAAACTTTGTGTGGTCCAATCTATTAGTGTTTTTCTAACTAAGAAAGTTCTGTTTCATATGAGTTAATAAATCACTTTTTATATGCATTTACATCATATTTTCACATCTCTATTTCCCTTATTCATGCTTTTCCTATTTTGGTTATATATATTTCTAAAAGTTACATCATCTGTGCCATTAATTAAAAGTATTCTTTACAAATATGCTACCTTTCACCTTCATCCTATTTACAAGGATATTTGAATCCATATAGTTTATGTGAGATGAAGTGATAACTTTGTTACTACTTCCTCCATGTGTTTTTGTTTTAATTTTCTTTTATTTCTGAAGAGGTTTTAGATTACATGAATGTTACACAAAAATATAAGGGTTTCCCAAGGATCCCCTCATCTTTGAAAGATGGTTTGACAATTATGGAACTCTTGATTGGCAAAGTGTTTCTTTCAACACTTTAAATATGTCATACCACTGCCTTCTTTCCTCCATAGTTTCCTGTGGGAAATCAGCATTTAGTCTTACTGAGGGCCCCTTGTATGTGGCACATTGCTTCTCTCTTCTCTCTATCTTTGGCATTTGAAATTGTGATTCGTATGTCTTGATGTGACTCTATTTGGGTTTATCCTGTTTGGATGTCATCGAGATTCCTGGATATGTGTATTGATGTTCTTTCACTAAATTTGGGCCCTTATTCCTTTGAAAATTCTTTATGCCCCCCTCTTTCTCTTTTCTTCTCTTTTTGTGACTCCTACAATACATATATTGGTGTGCTTGATAGTGTCCCACAGGTCTCTCAGACTCTTCACTTTTCTCTTTTTTTTTAAAGATTTATTTATTTTATT
>PVKH010043734.1:0-10683 GCA_004027955.1 Chaetophractus vellerosus | reverse complement strand
CTCGCTTAACCCTAGGGCATATTGATCTGGAACCCCGACTTAAACCAAAGTCTTCTTAAATCCAAGAGCAATTGGAGAGCCTGGGTTAACATTAAATGGGTCTCTCTCTCTGCACTCTAGCCCCTACTCATGACTCTTCCTGATTGTCATGGTTGTGAATCTCCCAGATAATTTTCAAGAGAGAGTCTAAGTAAGGCTGTTAGGAAAAGGGACAATTAAGTGAATGACTTTTCATTCCACATAAAGCCCTTAACAAAGATGAAGTAAATTTGGCCCTTGGTAGCTAGTGACCCACAGATACCTAGGTAGAGAGCAAATTTTACCTTGGAGCATGAAATTTCCTTATCAAAATCTTAAAGGAAATAAAACAGTCAATGACAAAAAGACTTGTCTAGCCCCACATCACCTAAGTTCATCACATGAGTAAAATTTAATCCTAACAACCTTATAAAAAGAAGGTCCACATAGCAGAGGCCTGGTTTTATCCAATTATAGATCTTCCTCCCTTGCTTCCTTTTCCCTAACCATCCCTGACTTGCAGAGCTAATAGACTGTCATGACTGCCCGAAAGGATAATCTGAAGGAATGAAGTTACTGACTCTGGATCTGAGAGTTTATTTACAAGCAACACCAGGGTCCAAGATCCTGATGCAACAGGTTTGGATATAGAAAATTTTTAACTTCCACAGAGTTCCGTTAACTTGGAATTTAATGTGTTTTCCTGTTTGGAAAAAGAATTGAACCCAGGTGTTTTCAGAAAGCTGATGTTTACTTGCCTCATGTTCTCTTGCTTCATGTTGCTTATGAAATGTTTTAGGACTATTAGAGTGATGGTCTCATGTCTGAGTTTGCTTCCACGAGCCCACAGAACAGCCCACCTCAATTCTCAGGATATTATAAGATTACATGTCCTTCTAGATTTCCCCAAATAGTACTCTTCACTTTTGAGCTCATCCCCTGCAAAAGCACCTAACTACAGACTTATAAGCGACCAACTTCCTCAGGCTCTTCTGCCACAGTCATCTCACTATGGTCAGAAACACAACAAACAAGTAACAACTCAAGCATTTTCAATTTTGGTAATATAAAGTATAACATTGCTGAGAATCCTGGTGGCTGAACTACTAACTCTGGCCTCATGGATGAAGTGGCAACTCATCTCTAACCTCTAGCACCAATTTTTACAATAGCAATCTTTGAATGTCCTGAGTACAAAAGGGAAGCTGCACGTAAAGGCAAAAGGACCTGTATTCCAAGCCTCTTTTTATTGTGTACCCTTGAGTACGTCACTGAAATAAGGAAATTTTGAGCAGGACAATTCCCAGCCTCAGTAGCCTTATTTGTATAATGGTACTAATAATACCTGCCCATCCACCTCACAAGGAATTTTGAGAACCAGATGAGATAATCTACATGAACATGCTTTGAAAAACAATTTTATACAAATATAAAGTATTGTTATTAAAAATTTTACAGTACATTATTTATTACTGAAATGAATCTTATTATAATGATGAACATTTTTTTTACCCCAAGAGGTTGCACTAAAACTATGACATTGTTAGATAGCTAGCAATGATGAAGCTAAAATGATATTGCTGCAACATCCTTACTTAGCGATGACTTTCAAAATAGTACTTGTCACACTGCTATTAGGAAAAATGACCATAGACATTTTCCACCCTAACTCTAAGATTACATAAATCAAAACTTGTGTGTCTCTCCAGACATCCTAGATCTGATGTACGTGCCCAGTGCCAAGCAGAAGGCAAAGTAATTATCAGATAAATTTAGAACTCTATATACTCCTCAAGCTGAATGCTGTGGTACACCCAGGCAATCAACTCACTCTTCTGTCAGTGTATTTGAAATGCTTTACAATGCATATGCTTTACAATGACAGTTGCAGTTATTAGAGGTCTACCAAGGCATAGGTATATAAATATGCAAGGTTGAGACCTTTCTGGTGAATTTCATGGAATGGATGTATCTCTTTTGAATACTGCATAAAAGAACCTTTTCCTTTAGAAACACTACCATTACCAGTCTGAACACACACACACACTCGCAAACCAACCAGCACATACCTCTTTAAATGTTCCTGGGGTGATGATCAGCCGATAAACTATATAAGTGGGGATGCAGATGAAAGACGAGGTTCCTATGCAGTAACCCAGAATGATGCTCCAGTGGGGATAATTATACTGGAAAAGACGTAGCTGTGGAGGACTTGTCAAAAAACTGCAAATGATGAACTAAAACAGAAATTCCAAGAAATGTTAAAAGTCTTAACTATATCCACACAGATGGAGACAGTTCTAACATCAAGAATACCAAATGCTAAAGCTAAGATACTTTTGGGAAATTTCCAAAATGTAATATATCCTAGACTGAATTCTGATCCACAGGTCACCAATTTCAGTACCTAAGCTAATTTCCCCCCACTTAGCTCCTGTGGGGATGCTAAGGTCTCAGAACATTATTTAGGGAAGTTACAGTATCCCTTTCTGTGCAGTCCTGAAAAGAAGAAGAGATTGGCATCCATTGGGAGGAGTTTGGACCCCACCTTGCTAAATAGCAGAGGAATGGGCTGGTCGGCCTCATCAGGGTTCATTTCTCTCTGCTTTGTTTTCATTCCCTCTTATATTTCTCAGCCGTGATTTTTTGGGTCACACGGAAGTACTTTATTTCCAGGACAGATAATAAGATTGTCAAGACCTGGGGAGGACTCAGGCACCTAGTTATGCATCCTTTCCCCCTTTTGCTTGCGCTCCCTGCTTTCTGCGTTAAGCTCCTTAGCCTGAGGTTTCAACAAGGATAGCTCTTCTGCCAGTCAGCTCAACAATGAATTCCTACCTGCCACAGGTCCTCCTAATGAAAGGGATTATGGAAGGAAAAAACAACCCAATACACTTTACCTGAAAATTCAGTGACAATTTCGACCAAGAAAAATTCCACAAAGTGCTCCCAACAGCCAGTTTATGAGTTTTCTTATTTTAGTTTGGTTTCCAGAGAGAGTGTAAATATCAGTTCTTGCCTAGTAACCACTGTGCTGAAATCGTTATTGCTCTCGATTTAATTTTATTTTATTATTTCATAGCCATAAAGAAGACAGTAATGTAAATTATTTAGGTGGTTAAATATCTATTTATATCTTTTTTTTTTCTTTGCAGGTAATAAAATGGGAAATTGTTAAACACACATCCATCTTCTGAGCAGTGTTATCCTAAGTCCAGGAGGAAGCTTTCAAAACAGAAGCCCACTCAATCACAAACCTCTCTCCTGACTTACTCTCCTCTACTCAACACCAGACCCAGCTACAAAGGGAGCTAATTTTGGACCAGAGAAAGAGATGGCTTGGTTAGGAGCCAGCCCTGCTGTAACTTGTCTCATCTTGATGCCAGGTGTGTAAAATCCAACACAGTTCAGTAAAAGCTCAAGGTTCTTGCCATTGATAATAACTGTTGCTTCTGATACCCCATCACGGGTCTTGGCCTTTCCATACTCAAATACAATATTTTCTCTTTTTTTATAATTTGGCTTCAATGAAAACGAATACTTTCAGTAAGTTAGTAGTTGTTTACCTAAAGTAGCCTTAAAAAGCCCAGAGCAGGGGTTATGTTAAGTAAACCCAGAAGTGGAAGCTAGATTGCTTCTTCTCAATCAGGCACTTGAGCACTTGCTTTAGAGGAGGTGAGTAAAGCAAACATCATGGGAATTATGAGTAATGTGTCTGAATCCAAATCTGTTTTTCTGGGCAAAGAAAATCATAGATTGCACATCAAGAGTTTACCCAGTCTGCCAGACAACAAGAAATTCACAGAAAAGAAAATACCTAAAGTCCTGTCAAGACTAGGATGAAGTGCGTGAGGCATTCGTCTTAGGTGAAATATATAAGGGGGCACCAAAATTTCAGTAATCAAGGTAAATAATATTTTTCTGCAATAATCTAAAAAGATAGGATCTGACATGGCTGGGTGAAGCTGTGCAAGTAAAGGGTCAGTGCCTGTGTTTACTTAAACTTTTTGAGGCTTTGTTCATCCTGGATTTCTTTGCATTAATTTTTAAAAAATCTTTTTTATTTATTTATTTATTTTTAATTTTTACCGGGAGGTCCTGGGGATGGAACCCAGGTCCCTCCATATGGCAGATGGATGCCCAACCATTTGAGCCAATCTGCCTCCCTGCGTTAATTTTTATGGAAAAAAAAAATAGAGGAGTGGATATAGCTCAGTGATTGAGCACCTGCCTCCCATGTATGAGGTCCTGGGTTCAATCCCAGGTAACTCTTAAAAAAAAAAACCTAAACAAACAACAGCAACAACAAAAAAACTACATTAGAATACTACTTATCTTGATTATTGAGTTTTATGATTCCCCTTAAATTTTGCTACTGAGATTAGGGCCTCACTTGCCTCACCCAGGTCTCCGCCCCCGCCCTGAACACGGTTTCCTCACTTGTGTGGGAATAATAAAGTAAACAAATAAACATGGTTTCTGCCCTCAAGAAATTAATCCAATGTCTCTTCTTCCTTTGAAAAACAAATGTAGGGATTTAAGTAGATTAGTGAGCAGCACTGGTAATAATATGAATTAATAACCTTTTATATTGGCACTTCCTCTTCTGGTAATGGCGGGCTAGGTTATCTGACCCAACCCTCCCTCTGAAAAATTCTGAATTAAAAAATATATATTTTTAACTTCCTAAAAACCTCAACCAGCTGACAAGGTAATAAGAAACTACTAGGTCAAGATCTAACTAAGCCAGAGCCCAGAGTGTACAGGAGCCACTCTGCGCTGAGAGTATTTGCTGCTGGGGCATACGTGGGCTTTGGTATTGCAGCCTCCAGGGCCCAGGGGAATGGAGGTCAGGGAAGAATTCTGGGGTTGAGCAAGGCATATGAAGTATCACAGAGGCACAAACGAGCACCTGGCCCATCATATACATTCATGACAAGATTTGTGGGTAGTATTTTTTTTATTCTTTTTTTCTTTGTTTTATTTTGTGGGTAGTATTTTTACAAAAATGAAAGGGCTGCTTCCAGGAGAGTCAAAACACAGAAGGGCTGCATGCCAAAGGTAGAGATATCCTAAGGCAAAATGGGATGACCCAGCTCCAAATAAGCTCCAAATAAGCTGGAGTTGGATTGAGGGAACAGGCTAATGACCTGTCTGGCTCTGAAAGATCAAACGGCTCTCAAAGTTACAGAAATGAAAGAACTGAAGAATAGCCCCTGCTGACATGCCTGGAGTTTACCCAGGCTACGTGAGACTGCATTTGGGATGTTAGCAGGACGCTTATCCAACTTTGGGTGAGTTTCTCTCCCCAGAAAGATACCACAGGAAGCAGGGGCACTTGCAAGGGTAGAGTGAACACTGAACAGACCCAGGCAGAAGGGCTGCCCTTGGGACTGAACTTTCTCACCCAGGTCCTTGGGCAATAAATGGAGTCTACTTTTAACTCATATCTATGCATGAAGACCTTGTTTGGGGCCTCTATAAGAAAAGGAGTACAAAATTATAAATACAAAATTACTAGGACTCCTCCCAGGGCCTTCATGACCAGCAGTGTGAATTCTCCCTGGTCTTGAACAGCTCTCATTTGTTTTGGACCCTTTATGTAACTTCTCTAAGCCTCCATTTCCTTAGATATAAAACAGGCATACCAGACCTATAGCTATTTCATAGAATTGTGAGGATTAAAAGAACAATGGGTATAAATTTAGCACAAAGTCTAGAGTGACACTTAGTGTTCAGTAAATGTTATTTATCATTTTCATTGAGCAGGATATAACGCAGTGGTAGAATTTAAAATAGTGATTTACCATGGGGGCAATAATTGGGAGGCACACAGAAGGTGCTTGTGAGGTGATGGTCATGTTTTTGTTTCTTGTTATGGGTTTTGATTACATAAGTGTGTTCAATTTATAAAATTTCATTAATGTTTACAATTTTGATTTGCATACTTTTCTGTATATATGTTACACTTCAATAACATTCATTTTCTTTTTTTTTTAAAGATTTTTATTTTTTATTTATTATACATCCCCCCCTTTTTGCTTGTTCTTGCTGTGTTCATTTTTCTCTGCGTTCCTCTGTAGACACAAGCAGACCTTGTCTCCCCCTGCTGGGGCGACCCGCCGAGTCAGCTCACCGGTGCGGCAGCCCGCCTGCTCGTGGGGGCTCACCCTTGCTCGCGGGGGCTTGCCATTTTGCCCGCCCACATTGGCTTGCCTTCTCGAGGCGGTCCACCCATTCGAGGAGGTCCGGGGGCCAAACCCGGGGCCTCCCATGTGGTAAACTGGGGCACTACCGACTGGGCTATACAGCCGGTCCCTAACATTCATTTTTTATAAGTGTTTGAGGTTGAATCTTCCCTATGGTGAGAAGGAGAAGGGAAATGACAACTCACCAAGAGAAACAGAGGGCTGATGGCTACCCAGCAGATCCTCCAAAACCAGCCAGGGCTGAAACCAAGCATTTCCTTCACATCACTGCAGAACTGAGTGATACCTAAAATCATCCACAAGAGAAAGAGAGTGACTGAGAGATGACACGTACCGTCCTTCTATTCCAATTCTCAGGGAGAGCCAGGGTCACCAGGATCAGCACTGGGAATGAAAAGGAGGAAGGCAGCTGGAATTCCTACTTTGGACAAGGGTAGCACTTCTGGATTGTCCTCATAGAAGGGGCTCAGGGGCACCCATCCAGTCTGAAAGTGGGACTTTTATAGCAAGCAAAACTCTTTCTATATAAAGTTGGAAGATTGGTGGACATTTGGGTACCCTCTTGGTACCACACTGCCTAAGATCTCAGCATCTATGTGACTTTATCCTTATTAAAGAAAAGAAAGTTAAATTTTGTCTAATAATGGTGAACCTGTCTAAAGTGACTAACTGACTATACACTGGAAATTTTCAAGGGAAATTTTGAACCACAACACTGCCCATTCATATGCCAGATCAAGATCAAGGTTCATCTATAAAAAGTAATGGCATGGGGAAGTGGATGTGGCTGAAGTGATTGAGCTCCCGCCTACCACATGAGAGGTCCTTGGTTCAGTTCCCGGTGCCTCCTAAAGAAGATGAACAAGACAGCAAGCTGACACGACAGGCAGGCATGGTGAGCTGATGCAACAAGATGAAGCAACAAGAGACACAAGGAGGAAAAACATGATGAGAGACACAACAAAGTAGGGAGCAGAGGTGGCGCAAGTGATTAGGCACCTTCCTCCCACATGGGAGGTCCCGGGTTCAGTTCCCCATGCCTCCTAAAAAAAGAAGACCAGCACACAACAAACAGATACAGCAAATGCAAATAACAAGGGGGGTGGGGAGAAATAGATAAATAAAATAAATCTTAAAAAAAAAAAGTAACAGCATGGAAGTGGGAGCTGAGAACTCCAATTGAGGAAAAATTTAGAAGGCAGAGTGTGCTCTGTGGTTCCTTCTCCAAGAGTGACCAGCGGTGCCTCTGGTAGATCTATAGTGATTCACACACCTTGAACTTTAGCCTCTGAATTTCTGAGGAGATGGAAAGAATTTCTTCTTTTAAGAAAAATCCAGGCCCATGAGCAACTCATATTGTGGGCCCCCTTCTTCATATTATATGTAAGGACTGCCATGCTAAAGTTGTTTTATCATAGCAGCTAGGAAAATAAAGACATTTTAAAAATGAAATAACACACCTTATTTAGTTTAGTGTTGATTGTAAAAATGAAATGTCATCTCTGAACCTGGATTTTTTTCACTTCAGTAGCCTGTGCCCACCCCATACCAGCCCAGGAGTTCCAGGGACCCGTGTCAACTGCCCTCTCTGCACCCCTGGTTGTTTCACCCTTATCAAAATCCATCCCAGAATCGGGGCAGGGGAGGGGGGTGAATTTGAAATTTTACCAGGGCAGAAAACACAAACAGGCATAGTCTTGCCTCTTCCTTAGAAGATAAGCCTCTGAGCTCTGTTCTGGGGCCCTGGAGGGCACTTAACCGTGCAAAATTTAAATTTGGGGTCCCTCGATATAACTGTAGTATATTGTACACTCTGAAAATGCATTTACAGTTCACTAGTTCTTTGTTCTCTGTCGAATTTTTAGAACCAATCAGGATCTTAAGCACCCACTGTGGATGAGCTATCCGGAACTGCTTTAGCCTGTCTCCACTGGATAAACATTTAAATCCAGCAGGAAAAAAAAAAAAGTCCCCTCAAGAGTGTGGCCAATCCATTCAACAGAGTGCAGAGGAAAAAATTATCTATTTCTGAATAAGACAATCAGCTGAGATTATTTCACAGGCCCATCAGGAGGTCATATTTTATAAACTGGCCTTTCCTGCTTTTAATGAAATCAGCCCTTTTCTATTCTTCGGCTATGGGCTGGCTGAAGGCAGGCATCTTACCATAGAACCAAGACACAGCAATTGCTTCGATAAGCACGACGGTCAGGACCGCAGGCCCTGTGGCATACTCCTCCAGCAGCTTCATCACATAGGCCCCTCCCTGGAAAGAATATGAAGAACCTGGGTAAGGGGCCCTCCCTACTATAGGATAATTCTGAAAAATCCCCACCTTGGACCTAATAGAAGTATCCCAGACCCTGCCTCTGGGAGTGGCCTTTGCAGTGCGGATCTGATGCCATCCCCTCTTCCTGCCCCCAAGGAATGCTCTCTTCTTGTTTCCTCTCTCCACTAAGCTTTAAGAGACAAACTCCAAACAGGCACTATTTTCAACTTTCTTCTATTTGCTGTACACTTATGATGTATTCTATTCTGTAGAATCCCCATCTCAAAAGACTGAAACTGGGAGGATCCATGATACCAGATACGCAGAGCACATTGGTCATTGTTTTGCCTTCTGTCCCAACTCACTAATCCCTTGTGTCCTACTCCATCCTGCAGAAGCTCCAGCATTGTTGGAGTCATGCCTTGAAGATGCTGATCTGTAAGTCTGCCCTGAGTTGGGGAGGAGACAAAGCTGAGGATGCCCATGGGTACTATCTGGTACACACATTACAGTATTGGCCTCAGCTACTTAAAAAAAAAAAATCACCAGAGAGAGTCTGACTTCTTTACCATTGTAAGTTCTCTGGAAGAGACAAAGTGACCTCATTACAACTATGAGATGCCAACCTCCAGATGTCCCATATACCAGGGCAATATTCTCATGAAAGCAGCCCCAAGGAGTGGAAATAGACTGGGAAAACAAATCCTAGCTTTTGTCTAGATATTTTGCCAAACCTGAAATCTAGTTGGATCTACTGTGAAATGCTGAGAGCCTCCAGATACCAAGCACAGATTCTACAAGAAGATGTTGCCAGAAATAACTTTTCTTCTTATCTCTGATGATAAACTTTAATGGCAGTGATGTCCCCTCTCCCTTTCCTTTGGCCCCAAAGCCAGGGCATTGTGTGGGGTGGAAGGAAAGGAACAGCTTCTCATAAGTTTATGTTGCCCCAGGGGAGGCCATCTCAAACCTGAAGACCATGGTACTCACAAAAGTCAGGGTAGTCAGGGAGCCAAAGAAGCAGGTAATGACCACGCCGAGCACAAACCCCTCCCGGCGCTTGGCCCAGATATGTGGGAACTCGTCCAGTACAGCTGTGATCACCCCCTCCAAGCCTGCAAACTGAGAGGGACATGCAAAAAGTCACAGTGCAAGCTTTGCAACAAGTCTGTTACCTTCCAGGACAGTGACTAGGAGGAAGGGAGGGTATCACCCAGGGACTGTAGAATTGTGGAGTGACCAGTCAAACTGATCATGACCAGTTTTCCCAACTCACTGGCCCATAAAAACACCTGAAAGTATATTTCTCTATTTCACACTGTCGTTTAGAACCCATCACCAAGGAAATCAAGAATATATAGTGCATGGACAGAACTTCTATTTGTGAGGTGTCTAAAGGTCTTGGGAAGAGTTTGGTTGTCCTAGAAGGGCCAACTCAGAGCTGATACTTGCTCCATGATAATAAGTGCAAGCTGCCGAGTTGATGCTGGGCAGGACACTGGGCACAAGAGTGACCTTGCCCTGGCCTTTAGGTGCCACCATCTGGTCAAAGGACAGTACATAATAACAGGTCACTTTTGTGGCACCATTGTCTGGTGCCAGGCTCTTTACCCACAATGTCTCAATAATGACCCTCTAATATATTAGAGAGCAGTAAGTGTCATTGCTGAGGAGTGAATGAGGGGTTGGTGGGGGAGCAGGGGCACCAGGAGGGAGCAGCCAACACTCCCCAGGATGGCCAGGATGGGAAGGAATGGGCATGGCATCCTCCTCCTCTCTGTCTTTCCCAGGACCCATTTCCCTCTCCACTCACCGTGCTGTCCAAGCCTAGTGTGATTAACATCAGGAAGAAGATGATGGCAAAGAATGTGGAGGCTGGCATGTTGGCGATGGCTTCTGCATAGGTGATGAAGAGTAGGCTGGGGCCTGAGACAGAGGGAGAGTGGAGGGGGCAGTCACTGAGAAATATCCTCCAAAGATATCATAGAGGAAAACAGCCACACCAACAATTACAACTCTTATCATGAGATGCCACATGTGAGCCAGGCTTTAACATGTACCAAATGTTTCCTCACACTCCACCTCACCTGACCATCCAAGCACCCTGGGAGGCTGGTAGGGAATGATAGCCATCAGGAGAAGTGCATGCCTCAACAGCATGGATGGTAGAAACAAACCCAAGACTGG
>PVKH010043733.1:0-10682 GCA_004027955.1 Chaetophractus vellerosus | reverse complement strand
ATTTATTCCTCACAGTCCTTGTTAAAGGTGTGTCCTCTGGATATTCCTGTGTTGGGTGGGTGGGTCTCAAATGGTAAATCCATTCTAGCATTCCAATCTCTCTAAGCCTTTGAATCCCCTCCTCTACAGTATACCATGGTAAATCGGGCATTTCAACATCACACATAGTAGGCCATCGTTTGATCCATGTTTCAGTCAGGGTTCTCTCGGGAAACAGAATCAACACGAGATCTCTGTTAAAAATATAGTATTTTATAAGAGTCTCTCATGTGACCGTGGGGATACACAAGTCCAGGTTCCACTGGCAGTCTGCAAGCCAGGGGCTCCAATGAAAGACTGATGAAGGGTCCTCGATGAGTTTGCTCTGATGAAAGACTGATGAAGGGTCCTCAATGAGTTCCTGGGAGAAGTTCGCTGTCAAATGATGAGCTGGAAATTCTCTCCGAATGTTGAAAAAAGTTCCCTTTTATAAGCAGTCAACTGAATGGATAACAGCATCATCCATTCTTCATCCAATCTTGCTGATTGATGCAGATGCAATTAGCCCCAGGCTTGCTGGACCCAACAGCTGGGCACAATTACCTGGTCGAGTTGACACATTAGCCTAGCCATCACATAAGTATTTTTTAATTAAATGGATTTTCTAATTTTCTGTTGTTGAGATTTGTATCAGTGAAATATTATTAATGTACATATTTAGAGATTGTATAAAATTACCAAAACCTTGACAATGTTCACCATGTCCATATTGATCCCTGATAATGATCTACGTGAGTATGGTAACATTGGTTAAAGTTTTAGTTATTCTAAGAAGAATGTTACATATCATGAAAACAACCTAATTTCCTTATTAAAATATTTTATTCTAAGGCTTCTCTTAAAGAGATTGCAGTCAGCTCATCTTAAGGAAAAAAGGACTTTTAAAGAGAAGGAAGGCAAGCCTGTAAGTTATGTTCTGCCTAATAAACCTAACTTTGGTAAAAGTATAAAAGTAAATGAAATAAAAATTCTGCTTTGGTCTGTGGTTAACAA
Organism: Chaetophractus vellerosus; assembly: GCA_004027955.1. Taxonomy (NCBI): domain Eukaryota; kingdom Metazoa; phylum Chordata; class Mammalia; order Cingulata; family Chlamyphoridae; genus Chaetophractus; species Chaetophractus vellerosus. Next base: position 9,650 of record PVKH010043733.1, on the reverse strand, counting down.
CCTCAATATAAATTAATAGTCAGTTTTTAAAATCTTTAGAAACAGCTTCATTTAAAATTCTCATAAGGGAATTAGTGCCTAGATTGTAACTCTGGCAGCAGTCACAATGATTCCTGGGCTATAATTGTTTTTGAATTATAAGATGCTTTACCCTTTGGGTATAGCCTAATAGCTCCTTAGAGCATTAAGGGTTTGTATGACAGCTGATACTTAGAACAAAAGGTTGCCAGCTCTAAAGTGAAGAAGCAGCATTAGTTCTAAAAGACCACCCCAATTAAAGAAGCATAAGTAAGAATCAGGCTTCACTTAAAAGGTAAATGGGGCTAATCCAGTTCAAGACTAATGTGAATCAGAATGCAAGGTAAAAAAAAGTAGCATTTTCTGTATTTTAAACTTTAAATTCTACAGAGACCAGAAAAGGAAAAAATTATTTTGTCAAGAAAATGTTTAAAATGTATGTGGTGTACTATCTAATTTAACCTTTCCGGGGCAGTTTATTTGCAAAGCCTATGTATCATGGAACCAAAAATAAAGAATGAGATTGTGGTATTCTGTACAGAATTGATATAATACTCTGATGCATTTCAAAGTGTTTTGAGCATAAGTTAGAAAGGTATTTGTGAGGCAGGGGAAGAAGCCTAGAACTACTAAACTTCCCTACCTGTAGAATTTCCACTATTCTTTCAAGCAATAGGGGCTCCCAATTTACTGAAACTGTAAAAACCTGTGAAAATAAACTCAGACATCTATCAGCCCTGCCTAATAAAAGGGAATATGCTAATGAGCTGAGCCCTCCATCTTGAGTTGCACACTCATGAAACTTATTTCACTAATGATGAAGCTAAGCTTAATTAAAATTAAGGCCTGAGTCTTCTCCTGAAAACCTCTTTTGCTATTCAAATGTGGCCATTCTCTCTAAGCCAAATTCTGCAAATATAAACTCAACCTTCCCCCTACATAGGACATATCTTTCAGAAATCTGACAATGTGGGATATGACATAAATCCCAGGGATGAACTCTGCCCTGACACCATGAGATTAGACCAAAAGTGGTACAAGAAATAAAGCAAAATAAAGTTTCAATGGCCAAGAGATTTCAAATAGAGTTGGGTAGTCATTCTGGAGGTTACTCTTATGCAGGTTCCAGCCAGATAGTGCCAACTACCTCAGAAGGTAAAGCCCCAAGCAACAGTGTTCTGGAAAACCCTAAAGAATTCTCCAGGACCTATCTAAAATTTGTAAAATTATTTCCACATTATAACATAGTTCTACCATTTTTATTTAATCCTATAATTCTCAATTTACTTTTTAAATTTAATTTTCAGAGACTTAAAGTCACCCAATTATTCCTTGAATCCCAGGGGTACCAGTCTCTTTAAGAATAACAATCAGTTATATTCCTCTTCCCCATAATGTTGATGCACATTTTCAGCATGAATAAGCTAGAGCAGTTGTCACCTAAACATGTTACTCAAGATTGAGGGAAATGAACAAAACAAAAAGAAGTAATTGTAACCAAAGGTTAAGAATTAACAAATGATTGTGACTACTGAACCATTATATACATGACTTTTACTTCCTAGTATATTGTAGAAGAGCCAAAAGTAAATACTGGGAATTAATGAAAGTTGCTGAACTAGGATCTAAATGATTTGATCTCTGATAATGAGGACAAAACTATATAATTTTTATCTTATAATTGTGAAAACCTTGGACCTGAGCTCTGTTTTCTAGCCCCTATCCTATTTTACAACTTTACAGTCTTAGGATCACCAGACAACCCCTAAATGTTTCTTAATGAAGTTACCTGAGCCAGCCCTACCCCAATTACATATTTTTTCAGTTTTTCAAAATACAGCCTAAGGGGCTATGGTTAGGAATGCTGGTAGAATTATAATTTCCCATTTTAAAGAATGCCAATAACCAGTAACCAATTAGGAACACTTGGACAATGCAAATGTGGCAGCACATAAATTAGCAATTTAAACAGACTCTTAACACTCATTATATCTAAGTAACACACCAATTGACAAATAATTGGCATTGAATACTTAATTTAATTAAACACCAATTTTTTACTGGATTGTTTATTTTCCCCCAAAGAGAATAGTACTTAGAAAGCCAGGAAAATATGTAGATGTCAGACCAAGGGGGGTCATTCTGGAAGCAGGTCCCAGGGCCTCAAAACACAGATCCTGGGGACTTGAACCTCCAAACAAATTTCCCAACCCACTTCTACCTTGGTGATATACTCACCTAGTCAGATTTCTGGATCTGAAACTGGAACCATTTCTCTCTTTGAAACTTTAAAATACCATGGTGCCTGGGCTGCCAGTTAAATGGGAAAAACCCAATTAGTGAGCCCTTAGAACAACAGGGTCTAGTGGATGCAAAAGACTTTATTGCCAGAAACTCTGGCAGTCAGACTTGGAGCTTTGTGCTTAAGCTATCCTCTCTCTTACATGGCAGTACCAAACAGGGTGTCTTCCTTTCTTCCTGTGTCTGACCATGTGAGTTCATTTATATCAGAATCAACAAGGGAGTGTGTACTTTACCTGAGTCACAACTCACTGACATATTCTAATCAAAATACCTAAAGCAATCTTATCAAATAATAAAATCAAAACTTCCTCGGGCTTGGCTAGATAGCTCAGTGGATAAAGAGCGTGCTGGGGTACCACATGGGAGGCCCGGGTTAGGTTCCCGGGGACCTCTCTGATTGGGCAGATGGCCTTGAGAAAGGCAAGCCACCATGGGCGGGGCAAAAGCTGCTGTGGGCAAGGCAAAAAGCTGCCATGGGCAGGGCGGAGCCCCCACAGGCGTGGCAAAGTCACCCGTGAAAAGCGGAGCTGCTGCCTGCGAAGTGTGGAAGCTGGGAGCCCGCAAAATCATGGAGGACTGCTGCCCACAAAACATGGAGCAGAGCCGCCCATGAAAACGGAATGGAGCCACCCATGAATGGAGCTAGCCACCGCCGCGGAGGGCCGACTCAGCGCACCGCTGCAAAGATGGGGTGAGACAGGAAGCAAGATAGAAAAACACAGAAGAATGGACACACAGCAAGAGCAAGTGGGGGGGGATATGTAATAAATAAAAAATTTTAAAAATTAAAAAAAAAACTTCCTCAACTGAATTTAATGCAGTCTAAGGCTATTATACCCAAAGGAATAAATTAGTTTGCGCACATAATCTTTCTCTTTTTGGGAATCTTAAAATAATCTCAAACTGCCACAGTCTCTCTCAAAAGGCAATGTGAATTAGAAAATATAAAATTTTACCTGTAAAGACTAGTAGAGAAAACAAAAATATCCTCCTGATTTAATTTCAGAAAATCGAATAGAGCCTTTAATAACTCCTCCTGTGTGTTCACCTTTACTGGATGTAGAAAATCCTGAGATAGAAATAATTTCCTCTCTAATACCTGTGAAATTACTCAATTCAGACAGGGCTGATTTTTAAAATAAACAGCTGAGCAGGCAAATTTCTACTCTTCCAGAAAATATCTCCAGAAATGAACAAACAGGGAAACTCAAAAGAATTTTTATATTTGCATACCCCACTCCTGATATCAGATTTATTTAACTGGAAAAATAATATCCCCTCTATAGAGATGACCCAAAGTAAATAGAGAGCTTAATTGCTTCAATACTTGCAACCAATACCCAAATTGGGCTGATATTCAATATTTGCTAAGTACCTTGATAACAAGCAATGAATGGAGAATCATAATTGAAAAGACAGATGAAAAACAAGAAGAAAATCCTGGCAACCCAGTGTATGCTTGAGCAGATTTAGCAGCATCAAAATACCAGATATTTAAATATTGTTAGTGGATGGCTCTGGATTCTGGGCTTCTAGTTTCTTGGCTTATGTTGCCTGAAAGACTTTAAGGACATGCCATAGGGTATGCAAGGGAATAAAGAGTTAATTAAATCTTATTCATGTATTAGCTTATGTATTTATTGTCTATGTCTACCCTAAAGAGCATAAGTTTAGTGAGTATAAGAGCATCTGGGCCCGGAGGCAGGACAGAGCCACCCACAAGCAGGGCAAGATGCCCATGAGTGGGCAAGGCCACCACTCACCAGTGAAGCTGACTCGGTGCATCACTGCAGTGGGGGGATGGGTGGACAAAAAAAGCAGAAAATAAAAAATAAATCTTTAAAAAAAAGAGCATCTGGCTCTCCTGTCCCACATAGATCTACCCCAGTGCCTGGCCCATAATAAATGCTCAATAAATATTTGTTAAACAACAACAACAAAAGGAGCTAATTAAGAAGCAAGAAATGTGTGAGTTGCTCTCATGGAACACTGGATCAATGCTTTCTAAAGTCTGTTCACTGTTCTGATTGGTTGCCCACTGGTCATTCATCAGGGGGCCAATGTTGAGGCCCTTTGAAGGTATCCAGGGCTTTCCCTTGACCCCAAACAAGATTTCTCTACATTCTTGCTCCAAATCAGGTTTTCAAGGCTGGCTTTTCACAGGGTCCTTCTGGCAGGCTTCTTGGTGGTGTTTTTTTTCCCCAAGGGATTTCCAGGAAGGTTCCATGGCCACAATTTTCTGCCAGGTCTTAAACTCATCTTCCCTTTTCTTAAGCTAGCCTACCCCAACATGACTTTTATTACTCAGAGTTTTCCTGAAATAAGAAAAAAGCCCGAGAAAATTGTGGGAGGTCTACAATTTTCTATCTCTAGATTAGCTGAAGTTGCCCTTAAAGTTTATAACAATAAGAACTAGGTTTTAAAAAAAGGTACTTCAAAAGGCAAATGGCAATACTCAAAACTCTGAAGAACTAGGGACAATTAGAGTAAGACCACTGCAAAAAAGGTAAGATCCCTATGCCCACCCCTACCCCTTGAGGGACAGAGAAATTCTTAAGAAATTAAAAAGCAACTAATGTGCATATTACAAGGAAGAAGGACACTGAGAAAAGAATTTCCCTAGCTGCCCCCAGTAAAAATCCCCAAGGATAGATGGACTGCAACCCACAGAAACCTGGAATGAAGGCCCCAGGGGAGAGGGTGATCTTTGCTACTGAATTAAAACCAAATATTTAAAGCATATATTCTTCTATGTATTCCCCTGGCTAAATATCTGTTAACCATGTCAATGCCCAGATAACTTCCTCTCCATTTTTTAATATAACAGTGCTGTTTAAGATAAGTAAATCACCCCCATCCCAGAGGAAATCTTAAAACTATAAAAAACAGAACTGTTTTTCATGTGATTTTTTTGACCATTTGTGTATCTATTTTGGAGAGATGTTTATTCAAGTCTTTTGTGCATTTTTAAACATTTTTAATTTTGTACAAATTATATCAAAAATGAGATTATAGCATAGAATTTTATTTTACTTAGTAGATCTGTCCCCCATGCCTTTTTCTATTTCACAATCCTTTTTTCTGGTTATTTTTTAAAATTAAATATCTCAATCTTATGTCTGAAAAACTGCATAATTCTTATTAAGTCAAACCAAGGATACAATGTTAACTGCTTGCTCTTTCTGTTTTAATTTTTATTCATGTTCTGTGGCCATTATTTTTTTCCAGTAAATGGTTCATATATACTTATTTGTATCTTAATCTTCTCATTCAACCATAGCCTTTTGTAAATTGTTTCACATCAATAGGAAAAATGCAAATGGCTATATAATATTGCGCATCACCTATTCTCCTAAGGATGAATGTTATTTTGTCTCAAGCTCTTGGTCACTAGGAATTGTGCCACAATAAATCTCTATGTAATTGTATCTTCCCTGAAGGCTAATCACAGAGCTGACCTGGAATTCATTCTACCACACACTTTTCATCACATGAGTCAGGGAAAATACAAATTCAAAGAAAGTGCCAAAAGACACTATGTCTTCATGTTAGAACCATTGATGCAGCCATTTTTAACCTTCCTGAACTACCATGATAGAGATGAATAACACATTTCCCACTCACATATTCTTTTTCCATTAGCTATTAGCTTATTTAAATAAATACCTGGTGGGGTATGTGTCAGTGTGTGTATGAGTGTGTGAATTTTTATTTTTCACATGCACACACATAGCAAAAGGCACATATTGAAGAGGTACTTAAAAACCACATTATCAAAAGGAGGGAGGATGGACAATTATATGAGACAGGTCAGTATAAATATATGGTTAACATGGGTTCCTGCTGAGGTAGCCAAATCAAGCCATGGACCAAGACAGAAAACCAAAACTCAATGGGTTATTTTGGAGCTGTTCTTGTGGATTTGAGTAGACACAAAATTACTTTTAGTACTTCTCAATTTAGAAAAAAAGACTAGTATTTTAGAAACAAAGCTATGCTTTAAAAAACAAAATCATCCATGCACAGCTTTTTTTTTTGAAGAATCACTCTTACATGCATAGCCTATGTTAGCTTTAGCCCCAGTGCTTCTTTATTTCTATTCTTTGTCTATCAACCCCTAGCTTACCAATCTAAAATTTTTAAACAAAAATATTTAACAATCTATTACAGATGTGAGTCTGTTTGCTAGGTGTTTCAGGATATTAAAAAATTATCTGAGCCTAATTTTATTTCTAAGAAGCTTACATTGTAGAATATATATATATATATATATCTGTTAACAAATTAAACATAATGTAAAAATGCTAAGTATAGTGGATGCTATATATTCATAAGATAATTGAAATTGTGGATTGCACATGATTGGGGAAAGTTCAATCTGACATGCTTAATTTAAAAAGTAGCAGTTAAGATAACCATTGAAGAACTGTCAGATTTCTAAAAGAGGACGTGAAGGAGCCTGTTTCAGAAATGGAGGAAACAGAATGAAGAGGAGATTAAAGTCATTAAGTAGAGAGTCTAATTGTTTCATTAGATGCCTCCCTGGACTGGAAGAGGAAAGTATAGATCCAGGGTGGCTGTGAAGCATTACATTAAAGACTGTGGTTATGATTAAAAATAGAATGTTCTTTCAGGATATATAACAGAGGTGTATCACTAGTACAGGGTGTTGATAATGGGGTGATACATGAGGGAAAATGCACTTAAAATGTAGGTCTGTGGGATATGAATATATTTGTGTTGTCACAGGTATGTTTTCTCAATGGGCAGAGAGCCAGAAAGTAGCTAAAGAAATCATTGAACATTCACCCTGGGGAATTCCTGCTACTTGCTCAAATATTGTGGCAAAAATCTCTGGAATATATGGGACTTGCCTGAGGAAAAACACAGGCCTATATGCCAATCCCTCCATCTTAAAGATCTTAATGATTGTACTTATAAACCTTATTCCTGTAAAAATGAAACTTAGTCTAATTATAATTAATGCCTAAGAGTTCTCTCCAGAAAACCTTGACACTCAAACATGCCCTTTCTCTAAACCAAACTCAGCAAATAAACATACTACTTTCACTCTAATGTGGGTCATGACTCCTGGGGATGAGCTTTCCTGCCACCAAGGGATTATTAACAAATGATAACAAGCACTGCATTTGGAAAAAGACCTTAACCAAAAAGAGAAGACATAAAGTTTGATAAAAAGAGTTTTTATGGCTAAGAGATTTCAAAGTGAGTCAGGAGGTCATTTCCAATGTTATGCTCATGCAGGTCTCAGGAAGATTTCATTAACTGCCACAGTAAACAAAGCCTCAAACAAGAGTGCTCCAGAGGATTCTAGGGATATCCAGACATCAGAGGCAAGTTATTCAGCATTATGAAATTCTTCTACTCCTTTAATTTAACCTATAATTTTGAGTGTATTTTTTAAGGAATTGGAAAAATTAACTACAAACTTTATTTGGAAAGGTAAGAAGTCCTGAATTGCCAAAGACATACTGAAAAAGAAAAATGAAGTTGGAGGTATCACACTACCTGACTTCAAAACATACTAAAAGCTACAGTGGTGAAAACTGCATGGTATCGGCACAAGGATAGACACTTTGACCATTGGAACCGAATTGAGAGTTCTGATATAGATACTCACATATACAGTCACCTGATATTTGCCCACTCAGTGGAGAGAGAAAGGCCTCCTCAAAAAATGGTGCATGGAGAACTGGATATCCATATGCAAGAGAATGAGAAAGGAACACCATCTCACACCCTATACGAAAATTAACTCAAGGTGGATCAAAGATCTAAACAGGGGCCGGCTGTAGCCCAGTGGATAGGGGGCTGGTACAACACATGGGAGGCTCTGGGTTAGGTTCAGGGACCTCTCCAAGTGGGCAGACCACCTTGAGGGGACAAGGCACCATGGGTGGGGCAAAGCCACCATGGGCAGGGCAAAAAAGCCTCTACGGGCAGGGCAAAGCTGCCACGGGCAAGGTAAGTCGCCCATGAACAGAGCTGAACCATCCATGAAAAATAGAGCTGAGCTGCCCAGGAAATGGAACAGAGTAACCCACAAGCGGGGCAAGCCATCTACATGGTGGGCCAACTTGGTATATTGCCACAACAGGGGGAGACAAAAAGCAGACATAGAAGAACACATAAAAATGAACACACAGCAAGAGCAAGCAGAAAGGGGGGGATATGTACAACAACAACAACAAAAATCTAAACATAAGAGCCAAGACCATAAAAACCTTGGAGGATAATGTAGGGAAGCTTCTATAGGACCTTGTAATAGGAAATGGTTTCATGGATCTCACACCTAAAGCATGAGCAGCAAAAGAAAAAATAGATAAATGGGATCTCCTCAAAATTAAAACCTTTTGTACCTCAAAGGATGTTATCAAGAAAATAAAAAGGTAGCCTACCCAATGGGAGAAAACATTTGGCAACCATATATCTGATAGGAGCCTCATATCTTGCAGATATAAAGAGACCCTACACCTCAAAAATAAAAAGACTAACAACCCATTTTAAAAATGGGTAAGTGACCTGAAAAAACAATTCCCCAAGGAAGAAATACAAATGGCTAAAAGGCACATGAAAAAATGCTCAGCATCTCTAGCGATAAGAGAAATGGAAATCAAAACTACAATGAAATACCATCTTATACCCATTAGAATGGTGGCTATTAAAAATCTGCAGAGTATAAATGTTGGAGAGGATGTGGAGGAACGGGCACTCTCATCCACTGCTGGTGGGACTGTGGATTGGTACAGCCACTGTGGACAATATGGTGGTTCCTCAAAAAACTAAATATATATCTTCCATATGATCCAGCTATTCCACTGCTGGGTATATACTCAGAAGAATTGAAAGCAAAGTCACGAACAGATATATGTACACCAATGTTCATAGCAGCATTGTTCACAATTGCCAAAAGTTGGAATCAACCCAGGTGCCTGACAACAGATGAATGGATAAACAAAATGTGGTACATACATACCATGGAATACTACTCATCAGTAAGAAGGAACAAAGTGCTAACACACGGGAAAACATGGATGAATCTTGAAGACCTTATGTTGAGCAAAGCAAGCCAGGCATTGAAGGATGAGGTGTATATGAACTCACTGATATGAATAAAGGAAATTGAGCAGTCCCTGAGAACTAGGATCTGAAAAATAGGTTTAAAAGAAAGAGAAAGAGAAAGAGAAGAGAAAGTAGTGGGACATCATCCATAGGGACATAATCCATGGTGAGGTGATAGAGCGTGGTTGCGTGTTGGGGGAATGGGACAGGTGGGTGGTGATATTGTTGGGTTTTGTGGTGCAGGG
>PVKH010043732.1:0-10684 GCA_004027955.1 Chaetophractus vellerosus | reverse complement strand
CCCAGCAGGAAGGATACTTCTCAATGTCTCCTTATATCTTGTTCCTAGGACAAAAGTTCTGAGACAAAGTTTGTCGCTGGAACCCAGGGCATTCTCTACGTGAACCACTGCAAATGTAGCACTGGCTTTAGGACATCTAAACCCCCATGGCGGTTCTTCTTTTATCTTACAGAATCCCCTAGGGGCAATATTTTCTTTCTAAACAGTATGAGGTTGCATTGTCCACCCAGTCACAATTGGAGACCACAGCAATGAGAAGGCAAGCCTTGAGTCCCATTGGGTATCACCAAGCAGGGTATTTATATATGGGCTCAGATGGTTCAAAAACACCAAAATCCCAAGTGACTCTGCAGCAGGTGGACTACTGTCAGCATGTCAGAATTTGGTAGGTACTTCTAGAATGCTCTGGAGCAGGACTGTGCGGGCCCAAGTGAAGACAATGGAAACTGCTTCCAGCTGAGAGAGGCTTCTATTTTCGTGATGTGTAGGCACTGAGAATTCGCTTTACAAAGGATGGCTGTGGTGTCTGGGATGACTCGTGCTTTTCCAGGCCACTGTGTCCTAAGGCATTATCTGTTTTCCCCTCCAGGGCTGAAGTGATACTGGGGAGCATCATCAAGAAGAAAGGCTGGAGGTACCTGCACTCACCATAATCGTTTGTTTGCCTTTGAAGAGCGTTATTATATTGCACCAGAACAGGGAAAATAAAACCCTATGACACTTGACCAAAAGCTGTCCAAAAAAAGTCAACTCTTGGTAAAGAAATAATTTACAGTAGTTTGAAAATAAACCTCAGTGAGTTCATTACATGTGCTACAAAAATTGACTAGTCATTGATTGTAATGAATTGCCATAGGGTTGAGCAGAGAAGGAGGGACTTTCATGAGCTATTTGTGCATAAAAGAAAGTGACATTTTTCTGGCTTCTGATTGCCATTTGTGGTGATTTGGCAAAGGAAGCAAGCTGACAGGAAGCTGATAAATGATACATACATATTTATGTTCACTGCTCATTTTATTAATAACTCCGGATGCAAGGAAGTGATGAAACAAGAAGCCTTTGGGATAAATCCTCCAAAGCTTTCTTATCTGAACACAATTAGCCAACGTCTCTCCTGTGTGTCAGGGGACCTACTGTCTGGGCATTCAGGGAAGTGCTCCATCTGCTCACCTGGAGCGGTCCCTCCTAGAAGCACAAAGGGCTGTGCTTTCAGGTCCATGCCATCTCCTTCTCCAGCCAAAGTCAGTGGAAATGAGGGGTGCCATAATAGCTACGTGTGGGAACCATCCTTCCCCGTTACACTGTGCATGTCGGCCACAACAGCTACTTCTTCCCCAACATGAGCAGAGAATTAGGCAAAGCCTAGCAAAGACCACTGGACACGTGTGTGGGCCTCCTCTGCTCTGGGTAGTCTGCTGATGGCCAAATAACTAACAGTGCTGTAGGATTAGTGAGGACAACTGTGCAAAGGGTTTTGCACCCATACATATGTATAGAGTATGTGTGTTTTTTAATTCAGTCTAGGACGCAGGGACATTTCCAAAGAGTACAGCTCAAGACTGATTTTATTATGCCTTTGCACACTTCTTGTAAAACTCCCTTTGGAAGGAAGAACTAGAAGGGTGAAACAGAGCTCCATGTTTTTTCCTGGCAGCTCACTCCTCGTTCTGAGAGAAATGTTTGGTAGGCACATAAGGTCTTGCTGAAATGGAAAACCAGGCATTTTTGAAGATATAAACAAATAAAGGTTGGTGACCTACTTCCTCCTTTTCCCTTCCTCCCTTCCACCACCACCATAGGAGACTGTAAGGGTGTTAATAGAAAACCGTATTCAACCTCAAATATGGAAAAATATTCATGTCCCCACCCAGTCCTCCTCCGTACTGAGTTGCCTTCCCACTCAGCATATTGGTCCATCATCCATCACTGTCCACATCAAGACCTTGGGGATAAGGCCATTAATAGCAGAGTGAAGCCTGTAGCAAGCTGTGTGCTGCCGGAGTACACCTGAGGAAGAAGCTGAAGCATCCACGCAGTAGCTCTTTTCCCCCCAACAAATATCCAGAGAACAGTTAAACATCACTTCCCATAGTCACAGAGCCTATTATGTACCTTTTGTAGAAAATACATTAACATACATCTTTTGCAAACTGCACTTCAGTCTTGCAAATAAAAACCCAAGCTATTGCCATGCTCCGGAAAATTCATATGGGTTCACATCTGCCCCCACAAGACTGGTGGAAAGATAAACCATATCATCATAGCATTGAGTTGCAGAAAGCGATCTCAACTAGACAACAGCGCACTTGCTTCTAGTCCCAATCCCACTGCTTGCTGGGTTCCCCAGAGCAAGATACCTCTGAGTCTCAATTTCCCCACCTGTGAAATGGACAGTATAATTGTTCACAAGGTTTTGTGTTGATAAAGTGAGATAAGAAGTGCAAAAGCATTTTGAAAGTTGTGATGTATCCAATAGAAATGATTTATATTATTATTCTCTACCCACTCAGGAGAGTTACTCTAAGAGTTTCTATGTGGGTCTATGGGAACATCAGGTTGCTGTCTATCTTTGCTATTTAAACATAAATGTTAGTATGCACACCCATATAAGCTGCCACAGAAAACCTAGCTTTAAAAAAAACCAGGTCTATGGTGATCGTTGGATAGAACGTACAGGTTCAGCAAGCATGAGTGCTCTGAATAATTAAGAGGGCTGCATTCATTTTTTATAATATTCCATCCAGCCTTTTGTTGAAGCTCTGAAAATGTTTGCTAAAGGAGACTTGGCCTCCCTGTGGCAGATTGCTGTTATAAGAGGTACCATGAGGTTGATAGATGAACCTGGAAAGTACATCAGTCCTTTTGGGGTGCATGTTCTATAGACCTTCCATTGCAATGATTCAAATTTCTTTTCAGAGAATTAACTTCAGTGGGATTGGACTGCTGACGTTTTCTACAAATTTTTCTTTTTTTACAGCCACGTTGTCAGAATTGTCACCATCATTCTCCATTGGTTTTCATTAATCACTCTAGGCTTTTATACCTGAGGACCCTGAGGACTCTACAGCTGATGGAATTATAAATGCCTTATTTCAAATACTCTTGAAATTTGGTCTTAACCTTTGAATCTCAAATGATTTTTTTCCTAGACCAGATCAATTGAATTACGTACCTAGAGAAACTAAATGGCACTGAGACCTCCTTCCCAATTAAAAATTATACGCCTGTAGCTCTCAAGTCTTATTTCTTATTCCACAATCACAATACTATGATTGTGTTTCTTGCCCTTTGGGAGCGGCTTTAAGAGGGTAACAAGTTTGCTGACAAGATTTCCACATCTCATTCCCTTAGGAGTCAGGTGGTAGAAAATTAAGGATTTTAGGGTTGTTTTCTTCAGATGACATGTCCATTCTATAGGACACTCAAAGAAATTTTATTCCTATTTATTCTCAATATTTTACCTATTGTAATTTACTTTTTCATCAATATTACCACGTAGGCAGTTCCTGCCTGTGAATCTCATGGCTGGAAGGGATAATTACTCAGCCTCCAGAATCCATGGCCCTTGATGGAGGGTGAACTTACTCCCAGGAAAAGCTCATACTCAGCACAAGTACTGTTATACCAGATGCTAAAAGAGTACATTGGCGACTGTTCATTTGGGCTGCTAAAGCAATCCACCCTTTAGGTCGTTCCACTCATCATCCTTGATGACTGTTTCTGATCCTCAATGCCCACCTACCCGCCCACCTTCACCTTCTACCCCCTTCCTCTAAAATCTGATTTCAAGTCCCTGCTCTCCAGGTTCCCTGTGTCTTTACATTTCAGTAACATGAATGGACAATTTCATCTCTTTAACAAATTTTTAAAATGTGAGGTACAATAAGGACTAATTTCTAGTGCTATGTTAATAACATAACTAAGTACAATAGCTTGCCATTTGTTTAATATTTCTCTGGGTATATTTGTCTGTTTCATAAACAGGAGGTCCAGCCTGGTCATAACAACGAAACTCTACTGGGGTGGAAAGTAAGTTAAATACTCTTTCTTCGCCCTACTTTACAGAACACAACGGGTAGTTCATGCTTTTATTCTTTTAGGAAACCATTTTACATCTAACATACTAAAATTAGTTGGTTTGGAGAGAGGGATTTTTTTTTCTCACTCTAAGAAAATAGCAATGAGTTTAAGATTCTATTTTAGCAAGATACATGGGGTCACAAGTTACTAAGTGATTCATGGAGGTTTTCACATGCCAACCTTACTCATAGTCCCATTTCCAAAATACAGTTCAAATTTCAGAAAAAGAGAATAAGCACAAAGCAGCACAGAAGAAAAGCTACCCAAACCTGCCAAAACTCTTCCACAGGCTGCAAAGAGACTTCCACGGAATACAGAGATAAAAATATCTTGTCTAGCCCCATGTGTAAGTCTCTGATCATTTCTACAGAGAGCTTTGAAAGTGCTGATCAAAAGGAACATGTCATTGGAGAATAACATGGAGCCACCTGTGTCACTCGCTATCAGATCAAATGAAAGAGAAGTCCTTTCTCTGTTATGGGGATGCAGAACAAATTTCACAGAATGAATTGGCTCTGATGGGCCGGCTAGTGTTTGAACCGATAATACATTCTTCAGCAGGACTTAGAAGTCTGGCTTTTTTTTTTTTTTTTTTTTTTGACCAACTGTAAGAAAACAGCCAGCTATTCCATATATCAGAGTAATTGCTGGCACTGTGCTTTTCATGGCAATATGAAAGAATGCTGGAGTCTTAACAAAAACAAAACAAACAGAAAAATAAGAAACCATATTTACCTCCCTGTTATTTATGGAAAACAGTTAAGAAAATATAAAAGGCAGAAGCAAGTTCTTTAGGAACCTTCTAATCAAAATGTATATGTGTATACACACACACACACGCACACAATTTTATTGTTGCTTCTGTGCCTGTTAGTGATGAATATGAAGACAAAAAATGGAATTCAGATTTTTATTTCTACTGTAGTCTGTATAAAAATAAAACATCATGGTGCCTATGAGAAATGCGGATTTATATTGTCTGTGCTTTTATTTAAAGGTGACATTGCTTGTCTTTTGCAGTTTACTCAAAACCTTGCTTATAGTTTAGAAATAAATAGGAAATAAAAGTCTGCAAGAACCATTATGTAGTATAGTAGTAGTACATGCAAAATTATCTAATACACTTATAAATGACACAAAATCACCAGAGGTAAATGATAAGCTATTATGTTTGTAAAAAGAGTCTGTCAAAGGTATTGATGTTGAAGAAACATTCCATCAATACTTTAAAATTCAGGAACCAAATTTCTTTCTAATTGACCAGAGCTTGAGAACTGTCTGGGGAGGCAAAGTCCTGGTTAAGGGTTTGTCTTCTTAGGATACTGATTTAAGGAAGACTTGGCTCATTGCATTTTAAAGGCAAACAGTTTTAAAACTTCTTTTGAAAGACAAAAGGAACTTTCAAATGTTCTTCCTTTCTCAAAAGAGCTAATGATATCACCAACCTGGTAACCTTCCAGCAAGCTCACAAACTTATGTCAAGCCGTTTTTGGCTTGGGAATGGTTAAAATAAGGTGGGAGGTTGAATCATGTGTCAAATTACACGTGGTGGGCCTGGCTGAGTTGCTATTACCGTGAATGATGGTGATAACTTGGCAAAAGTCCACGGTTACTTCATCTCCTGTGGTCTCCCAAAGAAAAGGGGCTCAGCGTGCTGCCCATCAGACTTCTCTCCCCAGCCTCAAGTGGTGCCCAATTTGCCTAGCGTGGGGTATAAGATTAGCAAGGTCTAAGTAAGGACACCTATTCTTCTGTACTTTTGGAACAGAGATTAAAAAGGGAAAAAAAAAGCACACCCCTTCACAAAGTCATTTGTTTCTTTTTTCTTGGCAGAGCTGAAACAGAAAGAGGGTTGTCAAGAAAACATATTATTGAAGGTGGGTACTGCTGCTTCCATTTTATTTTCGTTTGTGGTTTGCTAATTCAAGAAAGGTTTCAACCAAATAGGTTCAAACACTTTGGGAGGAAGGGGGGAAATAATAAAACTAGATAAAAAGAACCAAAATCAGCCAAGTTTCTTCCTGGAGTTGAATGTGGGAAGTGGATTGAAGAGCTGTAGAGGGGAAAGGGGGAATGCAAAACAAAAATGCTGAATTGTTTAGAACTCTTCTCATTTGCATCTACTACTAACATTAATAAAAACTACTTTAAGACTTTTTTAAAGAGCTTTATTGAGATATAATTTTCATACCATAAAAGTTTACCCATTTACAGTGTACAATTCATTGATTATGAGTAGATTTACAGAGTTTTACAACCATCACTATAATTTTAAAATATTTTCATTACCCCAAAAGAAACTTTGCATCCATTAGCAGTCCCTCCCCATCCCACCGCAACCCCATCCCCACCTCATCCTGAGCAACCACTAGTCTGCTCTCTGCTGCAACAGATTTGCTAAACTGGACATTTCATATAAATGGAATCATTCAATATGTGGTCTTTGTGGACGGGCTTCTTTCAGTTAGTATAATGTTTTTGATTTTCATCCATGTTTTAAAATTTCATCCATGAATTCATTAGTACTTCACTCCTTTTTTATTGCCAAATAATATTCGATTATATGAATATTTAGTTCATCCATTCATCAGTTGATGTACATTTGAGTTGTTTTCACTTTGGGGCTCTTATGAATAATGCTGTTATGAACATTTGTGTGCAAAGTTTTGTATAGACATATATTAAGTTTTATACTTTTTAAAAAGAGTATATATGCCTAGAAAAACTATAGAATACATACCACTGAGTAGTGGGATTGTGAATAATTTTTATTTATTATTGAGTTGTCTATATATTACAAAATATTTGCTCTTAGACATTTTGCAATAAAGAAAAAAATTTTAAAGGGATGCCATGTATTTTAACATCTTTATACTAGTTCATAAATTATTCCATAAAGAGCCAAGAGTTTTACAATTTTTGATTTATGATTAATCATTGAGACTCATAATTTTCTCCTTTTAAAAAATAATTTCATTTATGAAATACCAAAAGTCAACAAAAAATGTAAAATGTACTCATTTAAAATACATACATACATACATACATAAAGAAGTAAGAGACCCGCTTTGCTCATCCCATCTTATCCCACAGATTGACAATCTGGTATATAGTCTTTCCAACTTTTCCCTACATTTATACTGACTTAATGACCTATTCATCTATTTCTATACCTATCTATTCACACACAATTAGAAATACAAAAACATAATTATTATAACTTACACTTCCTTTTTTCTCTATCAAAATGTATCATATACATACACACACACACTCATGTACAACTTAGGTTATTTCCAGCTTTTTAATATTATAAACGATTGTACAAATGACCATCCTTCTATAAATGAGATAGATTCTAGAAGTGGCTTTGTTGGGTCAAAGAATAATGCATACTTTAATACAAAATTATATTCTATAAAGAATATACCAAGATTATGGGTGAGATGACTTTATTTATTTATGCATTTATTGATTAGTGGGTTTGAGCTTCTTTCATAAGTTTGTGTCTTTTTTCTAGTAGTTAACTCTTTGTGTTCATAGCTGTTTGCCTTGGTCTTATTAATATACAGGAGTTCTTTATATATCAGTATAATAACTCTTTCTCTGTTACGTGTGTTGCAAATATTTTCTCCCAGGATGACATTTCATTGCAATTTTTGTTTTTGCTATGAAACTAATCTGAAATATAACATTGAATTTTATGACATTTTAGAAGTAAGAGATCTTAATTGATCTACGAAGATGATAACTTTGAATATCTTAGACTTGTGCTGGAAAAAAATACATAATTTCCATATTTATTCATTTAATTTGAAATGGAGATTTGGGAGGCAGATTTCAGAATGTATTTATACATATATTTAACAGGAATAATTATATAATTCTATTATTTCTAAAGTGTTGCATGAGCTTGGTATTTCTCACTAGTTAATCATTTTTTTAATTTTAAAACTTATTTTTACTATATTCTTTTTAAGCAGTTTTATTGAGATATATTCACATACCATATGAGCTATCCAAAGTGTATAATCAATGGCTTTTAGTATAATCACAATATTGTACATTCATCATCTCAAAAATTTTAAAACAGTTTCATTACTCCAAAAAGAAAAACCCCAAACTCCTTAGCAGTCCTTCCCCAGCTCTACATAACCACTAATCTAATTTCATATTTATAAATTGATTTATATTTACATTTTATATAAATGGAATCATACAATATGTAGTACTTTGTGTCTGGTTGCTTACACATAGCAGAATGTGGTTTTGTCTGATATTAGCATCTTGTAATATTAACATACATTTGTTCACCTCCAAAGAAAAATGGTCTTATATATGCAATTGTACCCATATTCATATTTCACATGAGGTTTTACTCTACTATACAGTCCTGTGTTACATTTTTTAGCCTTCCTTTTAGTAATATACATGACCTTAGACTTTCCTTTTAAGCCACTTTCATACCCACATAATAGTACTGCTAGTTACAAAGATTATGTTGGGCTTTCACCTTTTCTATTCATTTCCAAAGATTAACACACATCCTTTTTACCAATTCTGCACAAGTTAACCCTCAGCTTTCCATTCTCTAACCTCATTCTATTTTCTGATGACCCATATTCAAGTTATTAACTCCATGAGATTACAAAATATATTTAGTTAATAGTAGTGCATTCAAAGAAATTGCAAAATTATGTGGAGCCAGGGTCACTGGACACTTTGGGAGCAGGGTGAGGGAAGAGCAATTGTAATGCGGGTTTTTTTTGTTTGTGTTTTTTTATTTTATTTTAATTTTTTTTTTGGTGGGGGACCTGGGAATTGTCATGGATGATGTTACAATGGAGGATGTAGGCCATATTGTATCATCATGTATCATTCGGAACTGTAAGGGAGAGAGGGTCGTCTATGGCCTGAACTGTGATCTATGCCTGATGGCAAAGCCCCAAAATGTGTATATTTATCAGAGGCATTATGCCACACTGAGGGATGTGCATGTGGGGGTTGTGGGAGGGGTGGGGGGGTGGCATATGGGTACTCCTGGAATCTCTGTGTAACATTTATGTAATCAATGTATCCTAAAAATATATATAGATATATTTAAAAATTTTTAAAAATAAAGAAAAAAATAGTAGTGCATTCATACAGTATTTGTCCTTTTGTGTCTGGCTTATATTCACCCAACATAATGTTCTCCGGGTTCATCCATGTTGTATATGCTTTACGACTTCATTTCTTCTTACAGCTGCATAATATTCTGTTGTGTGAATACACCATAGTTTGTTTATCTCTTCATGGGTTGATGGACACCTGGGTTGTTTTCAACTTTTGGCAATCGTGAATAACGCCACTATGAATGTATCACTGCTCTCAGTTCTTCTGGGTATATACCCAGTAGTGTATGGTAGGGTCACGTGGCAAGTCTATATTCAACTTTTTTAGGAACTGCCAAAGAGTTGTCCACAGTGGCTATACCATTCTGCATTCCCACTAGCAGTGAATAAATGTTTCTATCTCTTCACATCCTCTCCAACACTTGTAGTCCTTGTCTTTTTAATAGTGGCCATTCTAATAGGTGTGAAATGATATCTCATTGTAGCTTTGATTTGTATTTCCCTAATTGCTAGTGATGTTGAACATTTTTTCATGTGTTTTTTTTTTTCTTGCCGTTTGTATTTCTCCTTTGGACAAACGTCTATTCAAATCTTTTGCCCATTTTTTATCAGATAGTTTGTCTTTTTATTGTTGAGTTGTAGCATCTCTTTATATATCATGGATATTAAACTCTTAACGGATATGTGATTTCCAAATATTTTCTCCCATTGAGTCAGCTATCTTTTCACCCTTTTGACAACATCCTGTGAAGTGCAAAAGTATTTAATTCTGAGGAGGTCCCATTTATCTATTTTTTCTTTGTTGCTCATGCTTTGGGTGTAAGGTCGAAGAAATCATCACCTACCACAAGGTCTTCTAGCACCATTTGTTGAAGAGACTGCTTTGTCCTGCTAGCATGGCTTTGGTAGGTTTGTCAAAAAACAGTAGGCCATAGAGGTGAGGGTTTATTTCTGAACTCTCAATTCTATTTCACAGATTGATGTGTCTATCTTTATGCCAATACCATGCTGTTTTGAGCACTGTAGCTTTGTAAAATGTTTCAAGTTCAGACAGTGAAATTCCTCCCACATCGGTCTTCTTTTTTAGAATGCTTTTGCCTACTCAGGGTCACTTTCTCTTCCAAATGAATTTGGCAATTGCCTTTTCCATTTCTGTAAAGTAGGCTGTTGGAATTTTAAATTGGTATTGCATTGAATCTATAAATCAGTTTGGGTAGGAATGACATTGTCACGATATTTAGTCTTCCAATCCATGAACACGGAATGTCTTTCCATTTGTTTAGGTCTTCACTGATTTCTTTTAGCATTGTTTTATAGTTTTCTGCATATAATTCCTTTACTTCTTTGGTTAAATTGATTCCTAGATATTTCAGTCTTTTATTGCTTTTGTAAATGGATTTTTTCCTCCTCAGATTGTTCAGCACTAGTGTACAGAAACATTACTGATTTTGCATGTTGATCATGTATCCTGCCACATTACTGAACTTGTT
>PVKH010043731.1:0-10683 GCA_004027955.1 Chaetophractus vellerosus | reverse complement strand
ACCCTTTCCAGCTATGTTAGGCTACTTTAAGTTCCCTGAATGCTGATTCACACAGCAGGGCCTTTGAACATGCTTTCTGTCCTGTCTGAAAGTCTCATATCGCCTTCCTACTCTATTTTGCCCAGCAAACTCTTATGCCTCCTTCAAGACTGGGCCTAAACATGTCAACTTTGGGGGAATCTTCCCATTGCTTTCAAAGGTATAGCTCACCAATACCTTTGCAATTATATTTCTGCCAGACTTGAATATTTTAATAGTCGGCATGTGTTTAATGAAATGTAATTCTTCAAAAATACAAATTATGCTTGGTGCCTCCAGAAGCTTCTTGAGGACAAGGACTCTGTCACCAACATTTATGTCCAGAAGGCCTTGAACAGTGAATCAGCAAGTTCCTCTACTTGGGTTTCTACTTCTAAAAGGCAGGGACTGGGTCTATATGGTAAAAAGCTCAGTGTAGTGCTAAGTGCATCAGTTATGGAGTCAGACATCTGGGCCTAGTTTTCTCAGCTGATACCAACAGGAGGAAAGTGCTTAGAATAAGCCTTCTTACACAGTTCTAAAAGCAGGTGTTCCTGGGCCCTGAGTCACAAAGCAATGATAGGTGGAGGTGGGAGGATAGAGGAGGACTCATACTTCTGCATGATTTGAATATTTTAATAGTCAGCATGTGTTTAATGACATGTAATTCTTTTAAAATACAAATTATGCAGATAAAAAAAAAAACAAAAGATTTTAAATAAACAGTAAGGAAAAAAAGAAGTCCCCTGAAAACTACTGATTAATTATTAGCATTACAATTCCAAAGTCTGTTTCAAAATCAAGATTAAGAAAATCCCTTTAAAATCACACAGGTACATTTCTATAACTCTAAAAAGAGTGAAAAATATAAAATTATCTAACTGAAATTCTGAGAATTCTTTATATACGAGGATATTAAATATATAATAGTCATCAGTTGGAGATACAGTATTCTCCTGAAACAGTGCAATTCTCATTTTGAGACACTCAAAAAGATTTCTGTCAATTATTACAAGATGTACCCCAAGCACTCAATATCACTAGTTTATTTTAATCTTTAAAATGTGTGTATATATATGTAACCCTACAAAAGGAAGTGAATAAGCAAACATGATATGTTAACTCAAAAAGGTTGTAAATTAACATCTTATACAATGATTCACCAATCCTTGGGATAGAAGCAAATACTCCAGGCAACTCTGGAGTTTCTACCAAGATCACAGAGCTGGCAGGCAGCACAGTCAGG
Organism: Chaetophractus vellerosus; assembly: GCA_004027955.1. Taxonomy (NCBI): domain Eukaryota; kingdom Metazoa; phylum Chordata; class Mammalia; order Cingulata; family Chlamyphoridae; genus Chaetophractus; species Chaetophractus vellerosus. The sequence goes on along the minus strand of PVKH010043731.1, from coordinate 9,419 downwards.
TTTCTAATCCAGGCTGCCTGGCTCAAGTCAGGCACTCTTAATCACTATACTAAGGTGACTCTCCACAACCATTCCTCTAAGCTTTGGTTGACTGTGATGATTAGGATATTTAATTAAACACCAGCCATCACCCCAATACTGTACCATTAAGAACAATACCATTTCTCTCACCAACAGTAGTTACAGTTTTTGGAAGTAAAATTTCTTCCTTTGATAGCAACCAAAAGAAAATAGGGCCCGTGTTGTATGGTTTAACCTTAAAGAGGTTTGCAAAAAGAGTTTGAAAACCACTCTTCAGTGTGATAATTCAAAAGAATAACAAAACACAAAGCAGTTTCTCACTCAGGTATGTGCTAGGAACAGTAGTGCCTGGAGTGGAAGCAAGAGAAAAAAAAAAATCCTAAAAACTAATATAGCTTATGGAGAAAGAAAAACTATAGCAATTTCAGAGTGCTTAATTTCAAACAGAGCTTTAACAAGAGAAAAATGGGCAGCAAGTACTAGGAGAGGAAAAAATAGAAATGTCTTTGTAGATTAAATGGAGACCTATGACCTGTGCCCTCAGTCACTCTGTGTAGCAGGTGTCAGAAAATTATGACCCACAGGTCTTTGGCAAATAGTTTTATTGGAACAAAGGCAGGCCCATGCATTTGTGTGTGTGTAAGGCTGCTCTCCACACTACCATGGCAGCACCGAGTAGCTGCAACAGAGGTTAGTGACAGTCTAAAATATTTACCATCTGACCCTTTACAAAAAAGTTTGCCAACCCTTATTTTACTTTATTAGCACTTAACGCTATCTAAGACTATTATTTTTTGTTTACTCATTTATTGTTTGATGCCCCCAATGGAATGTAAACTTCATGAAGAAAGGGATCTTGTTCTCCATATTCCTAGCACCTAAGCAGTGCATGACACATAGAAAGCACTCACTAGAGGTGTTGAATGAATGAATGGCATATATTAAGACAGGAAAAAGAGGACAAACATTCCTCATCTTCTCATTCTCAGACACAATGTAATCATCTAGTCACCCTACCATTCCACCAGAACTGGTGTTCTCAAGATCACAAATGACCTCCATATTTTGTTAAAAGCCTCACACAATTTGGTCCCTTGAAATATATTTGCCTACTTGTTCTTTTGCCTCCATACCCATCCTAGAGCACATGTTGCAAGCTCCCATCTCAGCGCCTTTATGCTGACTGAAAGGCTCTTGTGGTTTAACTAAATGAATCAAGCACTTTCATGAAATATTTTGTCATTTAATTCTCACAACACTGTAGGGCAGGTATCATTACCTCTCACTTTACAGATTAGGAAAAGTGAGCTTTACAGGCCACCTAGCTAACAAATGATGGCCTTAGAGTTCAACCCAGATCAGTCTACACAAAACATTAACTTTCAATGAAATTTATGGGTGTCAAAGGGGAGGACTTAGTGATGTTCCTCAAGTCACTGTGATTCCAACTGCGAAAGGTGTGTGTTGATACATAGTTTAAGACGTGAGAAAGGGCATGAGATACATGATAAGAAGAGAACCAGAATAAGTTATCCAAGCCAAGAGCGGAAAGTTTCCAGGAAAAGGGAGGGGTCTGTCACAATGTCAGAAGGAACTAAGACATCTGAAAGCCCAAGAACTAAGCGTTTATCTCAGAGTAAACCACACCTGTCGGTAAACAAACAAACAAACAAACAAAAACTTATGTTCCTCTGCCAATAAATGTTGGCCAGAAATGTATTAAGTTCCGCCACTTGGCTGCAGTAAGTCTGTGAAGCGAAGTTTAGTTGAACACTTGGTTAAGCAACAGCTTCACACCTAGGATTCTCCTCTGATACAGTGAGGTAAAGTTGTGCGTGCAGCGGGGTAGGGGTATGACTGGTCTTTAAATTTTAGGAGGCAAAGAAAACAATTATCTTCTTCCCGATTCCCCTCTGGGTATATGTGACCACAGCTGCGCATATTCCAGATACTCTCAGAGGCCAGAAGCGGTGGCCCGGGGCGGGGGGAAAGCGTCGGCTCTCATTCCAAACATAGTCTAGCAACTTTGCGCCTATGGCCTATTCTTCTCCCTTCCAGGATCACGACAGGTAACCCCAACCCACAAGATCTTCCTTCCATCCTCATCCTCCCTCTACATCCCGGGACTGGCCCCAGAGAAGCCCAACACCCCGCGACAGCCTGGACGTGAAGACCCCGCCTCACCACGGCTCCGGCAACCGCGTGGACCAAGCTTTCGTAGGACAGCACGGAGGCCATCGGTACGGCTCCTCACGAACCTAGCCGCACCTCTCCCACAGGCACCGCAGGCAGACCGTAAGCAAAGCGAGCCGGAGCCCGGGGGATGAACGTCGCAAGCTCCACCCTCGCAGGCCCGACCGCCTACTCCTGGACAATCACTTCCGGGTCGCAGGATACCCCGCGCCCTCTAACTACTGGTGAGAGCCTCGGGAGGGGTGGAAAAGGGGTGTACGGGCCTGGAAGGTTCTGGGGCGCTGATTGGCCCCCGGGGCTTGCGCCGGGCGCGGCAGCGCGAGCCCGTCAGTCCTGCTTGCCGAGACCTGGCCACAGGTCGCCAAACGGCCGGAAGTGGACGGAGATACCAGGGCTTCTGGGTCTGGCGGGAGTTTCCACACTTCTCCTGGGCCTGCCCAGTCAAGCTTCACTATCTTGAAATCTCAGAAATGCTAGATGGCCTCCTTTCCACACTTTCCTCCAAAGACATGTGGGGAAATACAAGATTGGGAAAGTTGATTGGGAAGGGTTCTGCCTTGTGAAAAACCCTGGAGTGTAATAGGAAAACAGTTTGTGAACCCAAAATGACCAGAACCTGGGGGGAAAGCTCATACTAGAAAGCAACGAGGAAGTCATTTAACCTCTTCATTCTCTTAAATAATGTTAATACCAACAAACCCACTAACTGTGAGGGTTACAAAAGGTAATTTACATAGAGGTACTTTAAAAAATGGGAAAATTTTTTCTACCTTGTAAAGTGAATAACCAAAATACATAAAACAACACTGAGACAACTAGTGTATACCATTTTTAAGATTTACTCTTACCCATTTTTACCTGCCCCGCCCCCTTTGCAATTTTATGTCCATTGGCTAGGCAATTCTCTGTTTCCTGCCCTCTCTCCTCATCCTGTCTTCACCAGGATTCGATCCTAGGAACCTCCCTTGTGGGAGAGAGGGACGCCTGTGCCCCCGTTCCTGTTTTCTTGGCACGTCTTGTCTTGGCTCTCCCTCGTGTCACTCTTCTGCTGCATGGGTCGGTGGGGCCTGGTGGCACACCTACACACCTATATTTTATTTTTACCTGGAGGTCCTGAGGATTGAACCCAGACGCCTCCATAAGGGAGACGGACGCCCAACCATTTGAGCCACATCTGCCCCCTAGGGTACACCATTTGGGGATGTTCCTTATGTACTCCAAATTCATTCAGATTTCTCTTTGCCAAAGGTTCAATATCAGTAAGTTCACTTTTCTTGGTGCTAATCTTTCAGTAATGTACACCAGGTTCACTGCTTTCTGCCCATTACCTCATCTAATCCTCTCAAGAGGGCCTAACATCTTTTTTTAAAAACTTGAAAAACATCTTAACCTTAATTGGGTAGATATCTTCCCACTTCAACTTCTCTTTATTTAGAATGATGTTGCAGTGACCACAGGTTAAGGGAAAGGTGAGTTGGGGACACACTGAATTGGGTCTAGTCGGAAACATTTACATGTATGGTTAAGTTATTGCTAGCTATCCAATTGGAGGAATGGGCATCCAGAACACTCCCACCACATGCTAGGTCATCAGACCAAGACACAGAACCAAGTCATATGGAGATATGCTCTTGGCACTGGAATGTAGAGACAGAAGGTGGCCAATTGTAAAACTAAGCAGGACTAAGTTCTCATGTACTCAAATTGGAATCTCTCTCATCAGGAATACAGTGGATTATACAGCATACACAACTATAAACTCACCATATGATTATTTATCTCTTTTGATGTTAATTGCACACAATAGAATTTATCAGAATTCCTTTTTTGTAGGGCATTTGCTATCCTGTAGCAAACATATACATCTGTATAACTCATTGGGGGAGGTGGGGAGGAGAGAGAACCCAGCTATCAGAAACCACTTTGAAAAACTATTTAAAGATGAATTCTTTCTATTCTATTGAAAATATTGCAAAATCAGTCATATAATGTAACCAGACAATACAGCAAAAGTTGTAGGAACTAGTAGTACCAGCCAGTTAGTAAATGAAACCGTCTTTGTAGTTGTGATATTTCACATTTCATAAAAAACATAATTTTGCTTCCTTTCTCATTCTAAACACTTGTATACCGAGTTTATTATTCGTAATTATATATTACTTTCCTTAAAAGTTGGCCGTCAATTTATAAACATGAGGCCCCTCAAAAATCTTGATCTGCCCTGATGAACAGTGCATAAAAATTTTTGTGGATTCTGCATCGACCCATGCCATACGTACAAAATGAATACAAAGTAAGCTAGTCAGAATTGGCCATTTCATGCATGTTGCTTCTACACCTAATTACAATCAGGTTATCTGAAAATGTTCTAGGACTTCACCTAAAAAAAAAAAAAATTCAGCCAAATGATTGTTATAGTCAACTATTACTGAACAACTTCACAGAAAATCTTAAAATTTATACTTGAACCAGCACTATTCAAAAGGTCTCATAGAGTAATTGCCAAAATTTAAACTACGTTTGCTAAAAAAACCTTTAGGCCACACAGCTTAAATTTGTCCTTTTTAAAAGCTGAACAGCTATTCTGTTAATTGTCCATATTTGTTGCCTACTTCCTTTAGGGTATTTTCCTCCTCAAACTATATGAACTCTACTAGGTTTGTTACAGTGATTGCAAATACATATTGAACTTTTAAAATTATGGTAATATTTTTAAATTAAATTAAAGTTTTTCTTTTATTTTTGGGACTGTCATGAGTGGACTAAGGGCTTCCATTACACTTATGTCCCTTTCTGTTTGGAGAAACCCCTGTGATGCATGGTATTCCTTAGTTTATTTAACTAATCTCCTTCAAATTAACATTTTAATGGTATTCATTTCTTTAGTTCTTTCAAATTCTACAAGAAGCAACCTTGTACACAAGACCTTTGGAACCAAAGCCTAGGTGAGAATCCCAGCTCCCCAAATAATTAGCTGTGTTATCCGGGACACTTTACTTATGTTCAGTGCTTCAGTTTCCTCATCTATAAAACAGGGATAAGAGCTCTTTCTCTTATGATCATTATCAGAATTAAATCAATATTTTAAAATTGATTACAGCAGTGCCTAGCACAGAATAAGTTCTACTTACCTCATTAATGTGCCTACTCAGATACATTCACTTCAGCTATTAGCTAATCACTTAAATGGAAATTGTTTTCTTCTTACCCCATCAAGCCCCTATACCCTAGGGTGGCAGACTGCAGTTGTCACCACATCTTTTCTCCATTTTTCTGTGGTGCTAATTTTTTTTGTGGGCACATGACCACACAGCTATGGACTATATTTTCCAGCTTTCCTTACAAAGGAGGATGGCACTGAGACACAAAAGCTAACCAATGGACTAGGAGGAGAAAAAATAAAATGTCAGTTCTATGTATTAACTTCAGTATTTCAGTATATGCTTCCCAGGCCCCCTCTCCTATGTCCTCAGCTAGAAGATGAAAACCTGGGCAAGCAGCTTTGAACCCAGAGAAGGCAGGCTCCTACTTCTGAATATGGCATAACTAATCTACAGCTCTGGCTGGACTGCTTACTTCTTGACGGCTTCGTGAAAGAATAGTAAAGCTGTTTTATTTAAACTAATGTATCTTTATGGATCTTTAAAAGTGCTATATAATCTGTACCGTACTATACCTAGTAACCAGTATAGCTAAATTAAGGAGATAAGCAGTAAAAACATTATAAAAGAAACAGAACATGTGCTGTAAAAGGGGTGTGTGTCAATATCATTTGAAATATATTTTTAATGTAGCTAGAAATACCCACTAACGATTTTAAGCAAAAACAGAACCAAACCAAAACCAAAACCAAAACAAACCAAGAAACTTTTCTTCTTTATACCATCATCAGCACAGGAAAATAACACTTCTGGTTTAGAAGTGATTAAGTTTCTGTGAAAATCACATAATTTGTATTTGTGGAACTTAGAAGTCTAAAAGCACAGGACACATTTTCAGAAGATCATTTTTACTTTTACTCATTTATGATAATATTTTCAATGTTAGAATGTAGGTAATGTATAGTTAAGTAAATCAAATAATCCAGAAGCATATGGTCTTCTTGAGTTATTTACATACTGCATTGGGAGTTTTGAGAAAGGAGAACACACATTAATAAAAAGAACACTGGGCAACTCAAAAGCAGGTTTATATGCCGAGTATTTTTTTAAGGGTTTAAAAAGCATGCTTAATAAGCATACAATTTTTCTCATTTATATAACAGATGTAGTTTCGTCTGCTTGTGTACAAAAAAGGGTTAGAATTAGAATCAACTTACTTATAATTTCAGAAATATGCTATTTCAGATATGTACTCCATGGAATTTACTTTACTGCTTCTATTCTGATTCTTCAAATAAGCCAAGTGCAGAGGTATATCCCTTGAAATTGCTTTTAAATACCAGCACTTTATATGGGAAGATAGGTTGAAACCTACTAATTCCCACTACAGTACCTGTATTTAGTCTTACTTGAAAATAAGATTTTGAACACACAACAGAAAACAATTTATCATTTCTTCTCCTTTAGAGAGGAGGGAGGAAGAGAAAAATATTAGAGGAAGTGGAATGGTTGCAGTATTTAAGTACAAGTTGAATGGGAGATCAATAAAGCTTTCATAGTGTCAACAATTCCACAAGAAGAGCAATCATGGATCTCATCTATTTTATAATTCATGCTAGATCAAATGAGATTCCCCTCTATGTGTATCAGTTAGTTCAAATCTCATACTCTCCAAAATACACAGATGAATACTACAAGATGAATTAAACTCCCAACAGCAATAGGGATTTCTTAAGGACAGACCAAACACCAAAGGGAATCCCTACTTCCAACAATCTTTTGATATAACAAGATTCCACAAAAGTGGAAATCTAATGCATTAAATATGCTATCTCTTAGCCAAGAAAGGAACTACAATTGTTACAGGTATTGCCCTACATAATCACCATATGTATTATAAATTAAATCCAGCATTAAATATGCTTTGCACAATTATGCTGTGAATGATGGTAGCAGTGATGATGATAGTGAAAATAATTATCCTTAGATAGTGAAAAATGTGAAAAACAAGCAGAAAGCAGACATAGAGTTGGGAATCTTCTGACCAGAAAAGTAATTCTAAAGACAAGAATATAAAAAGAAAAGTATTCCCATAATTCCTCTCTATGGAAATATGAAACATTTATTTTATGTATTGGACAAGAACAGAGCTAAGTAATCCAACTCTACTGCAGCATTATAAAAACCACCCATTCACCACAGTGTAAGATTAAATGCAACCTGCACAAAGGTTCATGTATTATAAAATGTAGTAAGACTGCTGCTGTCCTGCCAAGTTCTTCCAGTTCCTACCCAGGTCCTATTGCAATACCGGTGGTCCCAACAGTTTTATTATTGAAATAAATCATGTCTTAAAAATAAAGTATTTGAAAGTACAAATCAAAATGCCTTAATAACCATATATCCCAATCCCACCTTTATCTATTTCAGTTATATTTGCATCACACTCAAATCAGAGCAATAAATCTTCCATATTTAAGTATCTTCCTTAACCAATCGACTCAAAGGAAAACCAAAATGATTAGTAAGGAAAAATGCAGTAATATACCCTTTTAATTCGTTTTAAATATTTTTAAGGTTGAAAAAGTGTTGAAGTTTGCAATTCCTAATAGGAAAACATTATCTGAATGATTACCCTAATGACAAACCAGTGTAAAACATGTCAGCTGCAAAAAAAAATGTGGGGCAAAGGGGGGGATTATCTTCAAAGCACCCCAGCTTTCTTGATGAGAAGGTCAGAGGTACCCTGGTTTGTATTATTGCAACTTCCATTAGGTGATCTAGGTTGCTTTATTTGTCAAAAGGGTATTACGCTTGACCTCCAAATTTGGCTGACAATTTACTGATGAGATTCATAACCTTTGGGTTGCTCTGATACTTTGACATATTTGCTGGGTTCTGGGCCACATCCTGGAAAGCCACCATAACTTCTGGATCCTGCAAAGAAAGTTTTTTTTATAAAAAAAAAAAAAAAAAAAAAAAAAAAAATTTATTAGTATTTAAAGAGTATCCTACTGGATCAAAAGTTTCTTATTCAAAATCCTCTCTATTTAGACCTATAATTTTATCATGGCCAAGTTAACTGGGATTTGGATTTATGATCAACTAGTAGCTAAGTCCCTGAAGTATACTTCAAAATACTTCAATGAGAGTATTTTTTTTCAACCATTATTCCAATTATTTAAATATTATTAATGTACACTTTAAATCCAAGCTCACTTAAGTTACTTGATCTAATTTTAAAAAGCATATGCAATTCTGATACAAAGGAAAGGATACTGGATATGATAATTGTTAACTATTACTACTGAGTATTTTCCTTTAAGTCAATTTTAAAAAACTTAAGCTACTCAATCTAAGAACAGAAAATGAATTTCACAACTGCATAATTGGTTATTTGGTAATTCAGATCAATAAAACACGTGTAGATTAGTCTCTGTCCCCATGAAGAATTATGAAAGAAATGTCCTAAGGATATAAAGTCCAACCTTGTTCTTTCAAATCTTACCTGCATGGCTGCAAGAACCTCTGGATCACTAAGAATTTCGTTGAGCCCAGGCATTCCTGCCATTCCAGGCATGCCTCCTCCCATTCCAGGCATTCCCCCAGGAAAGCCACCTGCAAGAATAAATGAAATAACTGTACAGACACCAACCTGTACTCCCATGTTGCCTTCAGATTAAAATATACACTTGGACTTGCAAAAAACAAGGGTGCTACTAAACAAAAAGCAATCTGAACATTCTATCTGGATATAACAAAGCATGATTTGTAACTTCTAATTTTCTCCTAAAAATAAGGCAGTACATCAAATTTTGCTACTTTCTAGATTTATTTTTTCAAACTATCAAAACTGATGAAAAAGCTAATGAACAGGGGGCCCCGGGTTCGGTTCCCGGGGCCTCCTCGAGCGGGCAGACTGCCTTGAGAAGGCAAGCCACCGCAGGCAGGGCAGGCCGCTGCGGGCAGGGCAAGTCGCTATGAGCAGGCAGGCTGCCGCTTGGTGAGCTGACTCGGCAGGTCGCCACAGCAGGGGGGAGACAAGCAGACACAGAAGAACGCAAAAATGAACACAGCAAGAACAAGCAGAAAGGGGGGGGGGGA
>PVKH010043730.1:0-10664 GCA_004027955.1 Chaetophractus vellerosus | reverse complement strand
CCAAGCAAGTGGGATGAGAAAGTCAAGCACAAGCGCAAAGGGCAGGGTGTGTGGAGCTGCAGGGCGAGTGGGACTGCTTTACTGCCACATCATGTAGGGAGGGAGAAGGATGACTAGGGTTGGCACTGGTGCGGAAAGCCTGTAAATGAATTTTTATTTGGTCTACACTTTTCTGTGCAGTCTGGAGGGGCCCCCAGAAGGTGCTCCAGGGAGGTGGCTCTTGTCCAGCTTTAGAGGCTCTGCTCAAGGGAGGAACAAAAGTGGCTATCTCAGCATTTCAGTGATTCTACCCCAGGCACTTGGAACAAAAGAAATGTTTGTTTCATATTGAAACTACCCCCCTGTAACATTCTCTGCATTGTTAACTTATGAGGGTGCCTCCCACCTCTTATTGTGATCCAGAATGAAAACCAGGCACACTTTGCCTTTTCCAAACAGTGACTAATGGCAGAGCGTGGCCAGGCAGGCCCAGGATATTTTTCACTCTGCTCTGGGCTTCCCACCAAATTCTCTCACAGTGGCCTGGCGAGAGCCACTGGGGAGGGCTGTGCCTAGCACTTCCGGCCTCATCATCCATCACTGGAGATCCCCTCTCCAGCCACCTCCTTTTTAATAGTTTTAATTATTACTTCCTTTGCCTCATAACAAATTAATCTTTCCTACTGCCTCAGGATTTACAGCTGCACAGGCCCAGGGATTTTCTGAGCTATTCACCTGCAGTCTTGGGCTTTATCTGTGGGAACTAGGAAAGTGGAGCCATGTATGAAGATAGTGAAATATACGTGGGCTCCATTGGGCTCCAGACTGGCTTCTTGTCACCTCTCATTTGACCCAGGCTTTTGTGTTGGTGGCTGGAGGGGACTATAATGGAACTGCCTTTGCTACCAGGTAGCCTCAAAGGAGCTCTGAGGGCCCTGGAAGCTAGCAATTAGGACCTCTATTTCTCTGTTGACTGCATTTTATTTCCTCCAAGTTTGGTGGAAAAGACAAGTAGTTTGCAGAGGAGTGTGTGGGAGGGAGGGGTAGTGTGGGCAGGGGACTCCTCAGAATTGAAACAGAAGGGAAGGGCAATTGGGATCTGGGACAGAATTGCCACTGAATTCACAATGTCACTGAAGACATCCTAAATTGCTGTTGAAGCAAAAGAAGATAACAGGCTAGTAACTTCAATTATCCTTTGGAGAAATAGGAAAAGTCTGGTAGGCTTGGTAGAAAAAGTAGACAGATGTAATTAAGATAAATGATCAAAGAAGAGACACATGATGGCCCGAGAGTTCTCCAGAGGCAGTGCCTACACAGGTGATTCCAACTGGTCCCTTCTAGTACATTCCTGATTCTCTCAGGATTTTCTGTTGTCTAATGTATACTTCTCTACTCTCTAGATACAGATTACCAATCTGCTCTTATATAGCTGCCACAAGGTTGGTTTGCCACAAAAGTATACTAATGTTAATAAAGAAGAAATGGGCACAAAATCATGTCTCCTTTTTACTGGAAGGCATTCCAGCTAAGGGACACACAAGTTCTTGAAACTTCTGGGTCTCAGAGAACACAACTGCAACATCACAAGATTGTTCTGAGGAATGAATGAGATGGGCCTTTGGGGGAAGTTTGCCTGTTGGGAAGACACTTGGAGCTGAAGTCATATGATTTTTTAATTATTTTGATTTTGGAATTATCTCCATTTAAAAATATCTGTACCTCTACTGTCCTCCCCTGGCAAAAATAATGGAGACTTGTCTCCAGGTACGTAAATAGTAGCTTGAAAATGAATTCGATAAGACATTTATTTGATTGGTTGTATTTCTCACATAGAGCACTTTGCTTTTATGCCTTTGACTCTAGTCATCTGTTTACGAAACACATTTGTATCCTCCTCCCCATCCCAAGCTTTGCAATATTTTAAGTACAATGTAGAAGAACTATATGTGAAAACTTGAGAATGAGAGGGTCCAGGGGACCTAAAGATGTTCTATAGTTGGAATGATAGGCCCTTTGGGAGGACCTGGGGCTGCTTCTGCAGGTGCAGGGAAGGATTGGGAGGAATAGTCGAGAGTGTACAGTGGTGTTTCTGTGGTACAGCTGTTTTTATCATCCCCTCCCATCTGCATCTTTGATAGACATAAATTATCTCACTATCCTTTAAGATAATTTGAAATTAAAGGTAAAACTAAATATCTTGACTGTAAACCAAGTGCTGCATTGTTTTCAGTCTACTCATGTCCCATTCCCAGCCTTGAAAAGGATATGGAGGCTAGTGGAGCTATAGAGGCTGACAGCCAGCTGACTTCTTTCTCCAAGTACCCAAAGACAGAAAAATGCATTTAAACATCCACATCAGAACTTAGCTACAAGGAGTTTCCTGACTCCAAAAGGAGCAACAGAAGGATCTGCAGTGCATACCTCTCTGCATATCTTTATTACTTGATTTAACTTCCTATTAACGACATTTTCATACACATACACTCAAAGGTAGAGAGAATAATAAAATGAACCCCTACAGAAACATACCCCCTTAACAATTATCAACCTTTTTTTAAAGCTTGTTTCCTCTGTTTTCATAAAACACTCACACATGCTTGCTTTTACCCCCTCCTGGAGTATTTTTAAAGCAAATCATAAACACCATGTAATTTCTTCTGTAAATACTTCCATATGTATCTCTAAGACATAAGAACTTTCATAACTACTGAGCCATCTCACACCTATCAAGAGTAGTCACAATTTCTTCATCATTTTTCTTGGTAATAAAGCAGATGGGCCAGTACAGCTGAAGGCACATGGATCAAGGAGTCCCTGCCTCAGCCCTGCTACTGACTCACTTCCGATCACTGGACCTTGGCTGTATCATTTATAAAGCAAGCCTTTGGGAGGGCTTCTCCACTGGGAAGCCCAAATCCTATGTTTCTTCTGAGAATATTTTGTGATTTGGCCAGAATGGAGCAGAACTCATCCTGTTTAAAAGCAGACAGAAAGAATAGATGAGCTCTTAAAGCCCCTTTTGGACTGTGCACCGTTAGTATTATCACTATTAATAATCAGAATATTTTCCAGAAAAGAGAAGAGCATTTCCATTGTTTGTGGAGATACACTGAGGCCATACTTACTGAGAATTCACTGCAGAAATGCTAAACGTTCTAGTTTTAGTGGAAATGTTTCTGACAGGCTCATCACTGGCTCCTGTTCACATCTCCCTTGGACTTTGCTGGTAGTGGTTAAGAATTAAAGGAAAATGGATTGAGCACTTACTATGTACCAGACACCTGTGCTCGCCTCTCAAGCATGATCTCATTTGGGCCTCTCAGCCCTTAGAAGTAGATATCATTATTTCCATGACAGTGACCTTCTTGGCCCATAGGTGGAGGCTTCTGTGGTGATGTATAAATTCATAATTGTGTGTCCTTTCTCTACTTGCCTTGTGAGAATTCGGCTTTGTGAGGATCTTCTGCCCCACTAATCTTCATTTAATTCCCCTCCCTGCAGCACGTTGTCACCTAGCGCGCCCCTGCTGGCAGGCCCTCTGTAAGTCTTCATCCGAGTGACAGCCCTGGAAAATCAAGCTGTGGTCTCAAAAGGGAAGGAGGATCTACAGATTATCTCCTCAGCATGTGCAGTCACTCTGCTGGCAGCTCTCAGGGCTGCTTTTATGTTGCCTCAACAAAGAGAAAGTCTGCCAAGAGTGGGTAACATTCCGTTCAGAATTCTCCAGTTTGGCAGTGGCAGGGGCAGTGGACACACAGGGCAGATGAGAAAAAAAAACAAAAACAAAAACCTCCCCATTTCAGCCAGATCCATCTTTTCTTACCCTTCCTGTGCACCCAAGTCTTTGTTTAAAGAATCTTCCTATGATTCTTTATAGGCCTTTGGAAGTGTAAGACAAGGAGGCAGGGGAGGAGAAGAGGGAAATGTGTTGGAGAAGCTGGCAGGAATTAGGTCATCTTGCCATAACCAGCAGGCAGTTTCTTTCACAAATCAATGAACCCAGGGTAGCCATTATCATCCCAACTGCTCCCTATTAACTAGCCCAGGCTCTTAAGGCCACAAGAGTAAGAGAAACAGAGTTCCTTACCTTTCTATCGCTCTCTAAATACTGATCATGCATATAACTATAACATGATATAGTTTACATAGCCTATTATCTATATATACTATGATGTTTCTCACACCATTTCTTTGAGATGGTTACGACCTGACCTTATTAAAAAAGAAACCAAAAACACCAAAAAATTTTCAATTAAAAAACATAAGGAAACAAAGACTCAGAGACATTAAATGACTGTCTCAAAATCACTTAGCTGAATGAAGTGGGAACCAGGCTCATAACATAGGACTTCTGACTTTGAGTCCTGTAATTTTTACATTCTCCTGTGCCTTCCAGATGCTTACCCAGCTTCCTGTACCATGAGGTGTGAATGGGGTTGGGGGGAGGGGAGGGGGGGTTAGCCAGGGCCCTGTGTTTTCAGTGATAGGGGCACACATGAAAACAAACTCCCTCTGATTCCCTCCTCTAAGGGATTTGTCCAATTGTCATGTTGCTGTTCCTTTTCCCTTCTCATCATCTTAACAACCAACAAGTAATCATATTGACTTAAAATATTGCAAGAAAATCCAAACACTGTGGGGAAAAAAATCATTGCAAAGACATCTCCATGGGAAAAAGCGCTCAGAGGGAGATGCGGGCCCTGCTGCTGCCCTCCCCAGCTCTGGCTCTGTTCAAACTGTGAACTCATGGCCAGACAGAAATTCTGACCTCTTCTTTGGAAATGAAAAAGCTGAGGCAGGAGGGAATAGATGATTCATTTCCTCTAAGGATACATGAAAATTTGAAATGTGGAAGGATGTTTTTGCTTTAGATATAAAGCAGTTTAGGACCAACCATCTTATCCGATGTTATATTCAGATCTTTAGAATTCAAATGTCTCTGTCACTGATAACTTTTCACTATTAAAAGGGTTCCACAGGTGATGCTTAAGTAGTTCATCTTGGGCAGCTTAGAGTTTCTACCCTTGAGACAGGTTCTAAGAAACTCTAATCTGTCCAGCTGGCTCCTAGGATGTAGGTGACAGACCCAATCCGCACGAATATTACTTCTTTTATTGTATTAGAGTTTAAAAATACTTTCAGTAATTTTTAAGCCAAGGGTTATGTGTTTACCATAGAAAAGAAATATAAAACACAGAAAAGAAAAAAGGAAAAAACTACAGTTCCACCACTTGAAGATAACTACTGTTAACATTTAAATAAATTTTAAGCTCTCTGTATGTATAAATATAAATGTGTACGTATATACCTGTCCTATTCATGTTTTATTAAAATATCATGTTGTATCTATATATCCCCTTAATAATATATTGTAAATTTCTTCCCATGTCAATAAATAGTCTCTACTTCACCATTTGGCACCATATTATTCCATTGTATGAATGTTCTATGATTAACTTTATTATTTTTTATTTTTTTTTAAGATTTATTTTTTATTTATTACATATCCCCCCCTTTCTGCTTGTTCTTGTTGTGTTCATTTTTGCATTCTTCTGTGTCTGCTTGTCTCCCCCCACTGCGGTGAACCGCTGAGTCAGCTCACCGCGCGGTGGCCTGCCTGCTCGCGGCGGCTTGTCCTGCTCGCGGCGGCTTGCCCTGCCCGCGGCGGCTTGCCTTCTCAAGATGGTCTGCCCGCTTGAGGAGGCCCCAGGAACCGAACCTGGGGCCTCCTATGTGGTAAACCGGCACGCTACCAATTGGGCTACAGCCGGCCCACAACTTAGTTATTTTTTAATTATGAAATATTTTACACATGCAAAAAAGTATACAGAAGAATAACTATAGTTTGTCTAACCTCTACATCAGGGATTTTGTTCCTGGAGACATGTAATAATTTCAGGAACTCATATTTGAATGTCACTTGACAGTATACAGTGCATGTAAGTTATTTTATTTGGTCCTCCCCCACCACCCTCTAAGATTGGTACCATGATTATTATTTTCCTCATTTAATAGAAAAATGAAATAAAGCCCAGAGATGCTAAAGGATTTATCCGATACCCTAAGTGCAGTTCATGTCAAAGAGATGACTGGGCCTAGGAACTAGGCAGCCCTCCCTGAAGGGCAGCCGAGGAAGGTGGGACCAGCAGGGCAGCCCAGCAGGTTCTCTCCCCCTCCTCCCCACTTCAGCACTTATTACAAGTGTGATTCCTTTCACTATCTCCCCAATGGGCTCTCTGAGGGTAGAGACTGTTTGCACTTCTCTCTTTACTCCTGCTGCTCACCAAAGCTTAGTACACAATTAAATACTTAGTTAGCATTTGGCGAGTGTGTGAGTGAATGAATGGGTGGGTATCACAGAGTTAAGCAAATTGCTGAGACTGGATTTTTACCACTTTCTTTTTTGATGCCTCTATTTTCATTTCACACATTTTAACAAGAACCCATTTTGGTGCTGTGAGTTTGTCCTGCAGGTTTTGGCTACCACTGCAAAGCTCACACACTGATGCATGGAAAAGTATTGTTCAAAAGCAAAGCAAGGAGAAACCTGTTTGCAAACTAGATTACATCCGCCTTTCCCAGTACCCTCCACCCCAGCCCCAACTGGGATGAGCCAGGCTTTCCTTAAAGCTGCATCCTGAGTTGCTCTTGTGATTTCCTGATGTTTATGATATATCTCATTTTGAACTGTTGTAAAAATGAAAGCCTAGTTTAGCAGATATAGCATAGTTTATGAGGATCATTTGAAGTGCTATTATCATTGATTGTAAAAGCAGTCTAGCAGAATTAAAAGAAACTTGAGAACCGAAATAAGAATCACCTGAATCCTCACCTAACAAGGCAACCGTTTTTATTTTTACGTAATTCCCTTAAGGTCTTGACCATATGCATGCATCTATTTTCATAGTTGTCACAGGGGGGCGTGCAGTATTGTTTTCTCTTTTTTCCAGTTAACATTACTGTAAGAACATTTTTTCCATTTTTCTGCATAGACTTCATAATTACATTTTTAATGACTACATAATCCTCTATTGAGTTGATATACCAAAATGTACTTGTACCATCCCCTGTGTTTGGCGTCTAAGATGTTCCTGATTTTCCACTCATCCATGCTGCTGCAGTGCAAATTGCTGTGCATGTAGCTTTCGCACTCGGTGAATGATTTCCCCAGGATACCTTGCCCTGGGTAGGGCTGAAGGGTCGGAGTATGGCCATTTTTGTGGTTCTTGCCATTTTGCTTCTCCCTAGGGTGTTCCAGTTGATGTGTTTACTGATTACAGTTGAAATCTCATCTGTATAAGATGGTGGTTAAAATTTTTGTTTGCTAGTTTAGTAGAAGTTAAATGGTACTTCAGAGTTGCTTTATTTTGCATTTCTTTGATTATTAAAAGAGATTAGCACTTCCCCCGATGTTTACTTGGATGTCAGTCGTCTGCTTATACTTGCAGTTCTTTTTGCCTGTTTCTAGAAATTGAGGTCTTGATCTTTTTAAAATAAACACAGTGAACTCTTTGTATATAATAGCTATTGAACTTTTACATGTATGTTTCACATATTGCCCAGTGTTGCGTTTGCCTTTTCATTTTAGACATTTGTAGTACAAAAATTTTTATTTTTGTGATCAAACCTATCCATGTTTTCTTCTGTTGCTTCAAAGCTTAGAAAGCTATCCTCCCTCTGGAGAGCTGATAAATATTTACTTCTACCTTCTGCTATTTTAAATTCTTGAATTCATCTGGATTGTATTTTAGCATAAATAGAGTTGCAAAGTACATTTTTCCCCAAACTGCTAATCAGCTATTCCAACCTTTTTTGTTCTCTTCCTCTCTCTGCAGGGATAATACACCAGATGAAAGGTGACTATGACACTGCGCTGAAGCTCCACAAGACCCACCTGTGCATCGCGCAGGAGCTGAGCGATTATGCTGCCCAGGGCCGTGCCTATGGGAATATGGGCAATGCCTACAACGCCCTGGGCATGTACGACCAAGCCGTCAAGTATCACCGGCAGGAGCTGCAGATCTCCATGGAGGTGAACGACCGTGCCTCGCAGGCCTCCACTCACGGGAACCTGGCCGTGGCCTACCAGGCCCTGGGAGCCCATGACCGGGCCCTGCAGCACTATCAGAACCACCTAAACATTGCCCGGGAGCTGCGGGACATCCAGAGTGAGGCCCGGGCCCTCAGCAACCTGGGCAACTTCCACTGCTCTCGGGGAGAGTATGTCCAGGCCGCCCCCTATTATGAACAGTATCTCCGGCTTGCTCCTGACCTTCAAGACATGGAAGGAGAAGGGAAGGTCTGCCACAATCTTGGCTATGCCCATTACTGCCTTGGAAATTACCAGGAGGCAGTGAAGTACTACGAGCAGGACCTGGCTCTGGCCAAAGACCTACACGACAAATTGAGCCAAGCGAAAGCCTACTGCAACTTGGGCCTGGCGTTCAAGGCTCTGCTGAATTTCAGCAAAGCTGAAGAGTGTCAGAAGTACCTACTGTCCTTAGCCCAGTCCCTGAATAATTCCCAGGCTAAATTTCGAGCCTTGGGGAACCTGGGTGATATATTCATCTGTAAAAAAGATATAAATGGTGCAATCAAATTCTATGAGCAGCAGCTGGGCTTAGCCCACCATGCAAGTGACAGAAAACTGGAGGCCAGTGCATATGCAGCCCTGGGCACTGCATACCGAATGATCCAGAAGTATGACAAGGCCTTGGGTTACCACACACAGGAACTGGAGGTTTATCAGGAGCTGAGCGACTTGCCGGGGGAGTGCAGAGCTCATGGGCATCTAGCTGCTGTCTACATGGCCCTGGGGAAATACACAATGGCATTCAAGTGTTACGAAGAACAGCTGGATCTAGGGCAGAAGCTGAAAGATCCAAGTCTAGAAGCCCAGGTCTATGGCAACATGGGCATTACAAAGATGAACATGAACGTGATGGAGGAAGCCATCGGCTACTTTGAGCAGCAGCTGGCCATGCTGCAGCAACTAAATGGAAACGAGTCTGTGCTGGACAGGGGTCGGGCTTACGGCAACCTGGGAGATTGCTACGAGGCCCTGGGTGACTATGAGGAAGCGATTAAATACTATGAACAGTATTTATCTGTTGCCCAAAGTCTGAATCGTATGCAAGACCAAGCCAAGGCTTACCGGGGCCTAGGAAATGGACACAGGTAAAAATGACAGAGGACAAAAGTGGTTGCTAAACCTGCAGAAAGAGCAGTTGTGATGGTAATGGCAACTTAATGTCTGTGTGACCATTTATTAACTACAAAGCATTTTCTTAGACATCGCCTCATTTGAGTCTTCCAACAATTCTGAGAATTAAGCAGTGGTATGGTTACCCGTGTGTTATGAAGGAGGAAACAGAGGCCCAGAGAGGTTGGGTTCATGCCCCAGACTACACAGCTGGAAAGGGACAGCTGAGGGTCAAACCCAGGGCTCTCTGATTCCAAATGCCATGTCTTTTTGACTGCATCATAATGGGCAGGATAAAAGAGATCAGGGAAGGGGAAAGGCCAATGAATCAATTTAACTGAAGTTTTCTGAATGCCTTCTACACGATATAAATAGACAATGTTTATTAAGATGACATTTGTGCCCACTGATTACTTGAACCCCATTGTGTGCTTTTTAGGAAAAGCCTTCTGATAAAAGGAGCATGTGTTATGTACTGTGCATTGTGCCAGGCACCTCACATAGATATCTCGCTTAATATTTATAGCAATCCTGGATTACCCTACATCCACAATCATCTGCTATGGGATGTGGGATTTATTACCATCCAGAAACTGAGGCTCAGGGGAAGGAAGTCATGTGCCCCACACAACTGTTTTGGTCTGCAGCCAAAACCCATGCTCTTCCCACTCTTACCATGTCATCTCTTAGCACAAAAGGACACACTGTTAGCTAAGGTGATGCTTTTCTCCTGATTCTGTGGGGGAACCCAAGAGGTGTCTGTGTCTCCCTCTGTGTGTTTGCAAAATATACGACCTTTCCAGAGAGGAAGGGGATTAGGGCTCCTGGAGTGGAGCAAGGGCAAAGGTCAAACTAAATCATCACCCACAGAGTGCTCTGAGAAGCTCAGGGTGAAAGATTTATAGTCATTGTAAAGTGATTTCAAAAAATAGTCTAAGCAGTAGTGGAAATTGGGAGGCTGGAAGAACCAAACAGTTCACTTGCTATCATTGTGCCTATTAATATATTTTATGTTTCCTCTGGGGTGTATATCCCATTGAATCACAAGCTCTTGGGAAGGTCACTAAGGGATGACTTTTGAATTGCTTTCCAGATTATGAAATTCCCCTGCATCTCACTCTAAGGGCACATGATAGATTTTAGCTAGAAGAGGAGTTAAGAGCTTCTATAGTAAGTGACAGTGACAAATGCTTTTCATTTTCTCAGGGGCTTTCACATGTCTGCACCTGCACAAAATAATATCATTGCTTTTCTGTCTGCATCCCCACAGGGCGATGGGGAGCTTGCAGCAAGCCCTTGTGTGCTTTGAAAAGAGGCTAGTGGTCGCCCATGAGCTTGGGGAGGCCTTCAATAAAGCCCAGGCCTACGGAGAGCTGGGAAGTCTGCACAGCCAATTAGGGAATTACGAACAAGCCATTTCCTGCCTTGAACGCCAGCTGAACATTGCTAGAGAGATGAAAGACCGAGCTCTGGAGAGTGA
>PVKH010043729.1:0-10684 GCA_004027955.1 Chaetophractus vellerosus | reverse complement strand
AGCCACCGCGAGCAGGGCAAGCCGCCGTGTGGTGAGCTGACTTGGCGGGTCACCGCAATGGGGAATATGGGCGGACACAGAAGAACACAAAAATAAGCACAGCAAAACAGGCAGAAAGGGAGGGATATGTAATAAATAAAAAATAAATCTTAAAAAAAAAATTTTTTTTTAAGTGTGGAAATGGATAGAGTTGATGCTAACACCAACTGGCCCAGGGTAGGTCTTGTATAGTGAGTAGCACCTGGTTTATAAATGGGATTGTGTCCCAAAAGGGTAGTCTAAGGATGTAAATATCAATTGAAGGAAAGCTAAAGAATAATCTAGGGACTGAATAACACAGTGAACCCAGAGGTGGATGAGAATTGCGGTTGATGGTACAGATGCAAAAGTGTCCTTCTGTGAGCTAGAGCAGATGTACATCACTATTACAAGATGGTGGGAATGTGGAAAAACATGGGAAAAATACAATTTGTGTGACCTATGGACTGTGGTTAACAGCCATACTGTAGTATTCTTGCATCAATGCCAAAGATGTACTATGTTGACAATGGGGAGGTTATGAAAAAAGTGTGCCAAATGTACACTATGGACCATGGTTGGTTGTAACAGTCTGATGATACTACCTCATCATCTGTAACAAATGCTCCATCATGGTGTGGTGTGTTGGTGAAGAGGTGTTGTATGGTAATTCTATATATATGCATGATTGTTTTGTAAGTTCACAACTTTTGTAATAAAATATTTTTTTAAAAGGAAAAATCTCAATGAAGCACGAGGTCAAGGAGGTTATTTGTGAAATAATGTTGCAAAGAACTCTGTCAATTATAGCAAGACAGTTTATACTACTCTCAACTTAGTAATTTCAGGCATAATATTTTATTCACCTCAAAGGTGTTCTGGCTATCTCTTGCTGAATAAAAACTACCCCAGAACTTTTTAGCTTAAACATAATTTTATCATTATGTCCCACAGTTCCATGGATTGACCAGGCTCAGCTGGGCAGTGCCTTCTTTGGGGTCTCATGCATTTGCAGTAAGATGTTGGCTAGGGTTTCAGTTTGAAGGCTCAATTAGGCTAGATGTCCATTATGTCTCACTCTCACACTAGCTGTTTTGCTAGCTGTAGGCTGGGAGCTCAGTGTGGATCCACATGTGGCCTCCATGGGGCCTCTTCATGTGACCTGGGCTTCACACAGAACAGCAGCTGGGTTCCCCAAGGAAGCATCCTGAGAGAAAGTATTCCCAGGGACCCAGGCAGAAGCTACAAGACCTCCTATGTCCTAGCCTTGGAAGTCACTTCCACCTCATTCTATTGACCAAAAGGAAAGTCACAAGGCCCAGATTTAAGGGGAGGGGATTACACAAGGACCTTGTTTTAGTTTACCAGGCTGCTGAAAGCAGACATCATGAAATGTGTTGGCCTTAACAATGGGAATTAATTAGCTTGCAGGCTTACCGTTTTGAAGCTGAGAAAAATGTCCAAATCAGGGCATCATCAAGGTGATGCTATCTTTGCAAAGACTGGCTACCACCGACCCGTGACCCCTCTGACACATGGCAAGGCACCTGACTGCATCTGCTGGCCACTCCTCTCTCTTCCCAGTTTCATTGCTTTCAGCTTCCTGCTTCCATGGCTTTCTCTCTCTTTGCCTGAATTACATTCTCTTATAAAGGACTCCAGAAAAAGAATCAAGACCTACCGTGGGCCACACCTTAACTGATGTAACCTCATCAAAATGTTTATACTCACAGGAATGGATTAGCTTTAAAAACATGATTTTCTGGGGTACGTATAGTTCCAAACCACTACAGATGTGAATGCTGAGAGGCATGATTCATTGGGGGCCATTTTTGGAGACTAGTTTCCCAAAGAGATATCAATATTTATGAGGATCTTGGAAAGAGCATCATGTTTTCAATTCTGAAATGTCATTTAGGCATTTTTGACAAAAATAAAAGTGTATTTCAATCTTAGAAAGTATATCTCTTGGCAACCAACTGCTGCCTAATTTAGCCATTCAGGAAACACTTGAATGCCTACTGTTTGCCAATCATTGTGCTAAGCCCTAGATAAGGCATAAAACCTGTCCTCTTGGACCTTAGGGTCTAGAGATTAGATCATGGAAACAAATAATGCCACAACAAGGTTTCACAGAGTCTCTCATGAAGCATTGGTTCTTCCTCAAGTGGGGTGAAGAAAGGTCAGGAAACCCTTCAGAGAAAAGGGACTTATGAAAAGGATCTTGACAAATGAGGAAAAACTATCAAACTCCTTAGCATTTGTTTGGGAGACTCGTGGGAAGAATGGGAAGAGTGAGGGGAGGAGAAAAGGGCATTCCAAATGGATAAAACCCACAAAAACAAAGATGAGGAGGCGTACCACATGCTTAGGGTGCTGGAAGCAATACATGTGGCTAAGCTGCAGAATTCACGGGAGCTTATAGACACAGGCATCAATCTTACACAGTCTTGCAAAGAGAGTTTTGTTTGGCCCACAGGTTATGTTTGTTTGTTTTTTCCTCTTTAATAGGAACTACCACACAATGTTTTCTTAATTTTTTTTAATTAGTTGCCAACATTTACAAAATCAGAAAAATTCACATAAAAATCCAGGGTCTCATGAAAAAAATAAAATAAGACCTGGGAAATTTGGCTACACCTGGCCCAAATTCCCACATGGCACCAATTGGCTGATCCCTTTATGTGGGGTTATGAACTCTCCAGTTCACAACAGCCCCAGCTGTTCCCCACTGCAGCCCCCACTCAATTGTGGCAATTGAAGCCACAAGTGCAATAAGACAGCCAAGGGAAAGTGTGAGGAGAAAGAAAAGAACCAAGGACCACCAACTTTAGGGCACAGTCAGAGGAGGAAGATCCTGAGAAGAGGAGCTAGGACAGATTGCTTCTTGTGAGGAATGAAGGAATTTCAAGACAGGACCAGTCATCAGAATCAAACACCACAGACAGGTCAAGTGAGTTGTCTACTGGATGTGACAATCAGGAGGTGACCATCACCAGAGCATGTTGGAGGAATGCCAGAGGTAGAGACCAGATTTCCCAGAGTGATTGGTACGAAAGATTCTATCAGCCAAACAAAAGGCGTTGCATTGTGTATAGGATTCAGCAAAAATATATCAGAAATTACTTTATAAAGGATTATGCCACAGGAGGAAGAAAGCATTTAGAATTGTTTCCTTTAACCAGGAGGAATTTACATAGCAGTTTTTATAGCTTTTTCAACAATGCACCTTAAAAAAGAAAGTTAGCAAACTTTCTGCAGATTCATTTACATCACTTTAGAAACTATCATTTATTTTCACCTAGTTGGTCCATAAACCTTGAAACAAACTTCAGTGTAAGGAATATAAAGAGTCTGAATGTGAATTTCCTCTTGGATTATAAACAAGTTTTCCAAAAAAAGATTGTTCTTGTATATTTCTTCTTTGTTGTCAAGAGATTTCCCCAACAGAAAGTTCCACGTAACAAAATGCAATCTGGCTTGGGATTTATATTCTTAGCTAAAGAAATTTTGCCAGCAAGGAAAAAAATATGGTTCTATTTTTAAAGGGAAGACTTACATTTCTCGTCTCCTTGTGAAAGAATTTTATTGCTTTTTTTCTTCTTGTTCTTGTTTAATTTCACATAAAGAACAAATAAGAAGTAAGAAACGTCTTTGAGTCCAGACCTTTCTGTTGAAAACCTAGGCTGTGAGGAGTGATAATGGGCTGACATTTTGGTTTTGAGGGGTGTTTTGTTGTTGTTGTTGTTTTACTTTTGTGTTTGTTTTAAATTAGAGAACTCTGAGCTCTTCTCTGAGTTATGAAGGAGCCAATCATGAGGAAAAGGCAGAAGAGAGAGTAGAGAAGGAGTAACTGATGCTGCATGATTCCAGAGAAGGGAAAGGGTTTGCCTTGTACAGAAGAAGGGACACCTCCCTCAGACTAGAAGAAAAGGGGTGAGCATTGCCTTGGTCACATAATATAACAGGTAAAGATGAATTTCCTCTGTGAAGAAGGCTAGGTCACAGGCTGAGAAAACGGGGGAAGAAAGTGCTTCTTGAGGAGCGTGGTAAAGGTTAGGGGAGGGTCTTTGTTTGCCAGAGCTGCTATGATAAATACCACACAATGGGTTGGCTTAAACAATGGGAATTTATTGGCTCATGATTTTGAGGCTAAAAGAAGTCTAAAATTAAAATATTGGCAAGGTTTGCTTTCTCCTCAAACTGAATAGTGTCCTGAGGCTGCTGCTGGCAATCCCTGGAGTTCCTTGGCTTGTATCTCCACCTCCTATAACACGGCAGTGTCCTCTACTTTCATCTGCTCTTCTGGTTTCTGCTGACTTCCAGCTTCTCCTGCGTGGCTTTCTCCAACTAGTAGCTTCCAGTTTCTTCTCTTTATAAGGTATCCAGTACTATGGATTAAAACTCTTCCTGATTCAGTTGGCCACCCCTTAACTAAATAACATGTTAAATAAGATGTTAAAAACAACATCTTCAAAAGATCTAATTTACAATGGGTTCACACCCACAGGAACACAAGCTAGATTAACAACCTGTCTTGTAAGAGAAGTACATAATTCAGTATACCACAGGAAAGAAGAGGAAGCAAAAAGATTAACAAGCACATTCAAGGACCCAGCTACAGTGGCCCTATTTGCTTTCAATTTGTCCTATTTGGTAGAAAAATGCTTTCAATCACATTCTGTTGAAATTTAATAAAAAGAAAGTGAGAAAAATAAAAGAGAATAAGGAATAGACAGGATGATATTTACTGGGCAATTCAGAAGAGGTCAAACATATAATTATTCATTCACTTATTTATTCATTCAACAAAAATTATTGAATGGCTATTATGAGCTAGATACTGGTCTAGATGCTATTAACAGCCATTAACAAAACAGACAAAAAGTCCCGCCTTGTAGAGCACACATTCTAGTCCTTTCCATATATACTAAGATAGTTCTTGTTAAGGTGCCTAAAAAGCCGTTTTCTCCAGCATTCACTGCGGTTCAGAATGTACAATCTCTCTTCCTAATAAAGGACTGAAGCACATAACAAGTGTGAATCAGCTATGATTTAAGACAGATTGGTTAATGCTTATTCAAATAAAACTGGAAAGACATTTCAGGGGGAAAACTAGTCATTATTTAGTTTAGGATTTGACCCGGCCTCCAGACTTAAAAATCCCTGAAAGAATTAGTGTTTTCTAATAATCCATCTGACAAGTTACATTCAAGTGCGACTTTTCTGATTAAGACACTAGGCATGCAACTACTTCTGGACTAAGCAGCAGACAGACACAGTAAAACCAATGCAGGTTCCCCGAGATGCTTGCTCCAGAAGCTGAAGAGGCAAAGGGATGTGGCCGTATCCTTTCTGATCAAGTTTCAGAGTAAATAGATTTAGGGGACAGAACTGTAACCAGGGTTTGGCCACCGTGGGAAGGAACGTGGTATTTGAACAACATCCTTCCCAGACTGAAAGCGGCTCAGACCTGGATTGTCATTCCAGGTGTTTGGCATGCTGGTTTATACTAGCAGCCAAGGGCATAATTGCCAGGAACTGGCCAAATCCATGGAGACACCAGTCACTTCTGAATGCTGAAAAATGTTTGTAATATATGTATTACATGTAAGCCATAATAAATATAAGCCTGACTCATTTAATCAGCTCTGAGTCCCAGATTGGATGTTTCTACTCAGGAGGGGATGTTTACTGAAATCCTACTTTGCCCAGCTTCCATCTCCTATTCCAGGAAGAGCAGAGCTATCATCTCGTCAGCCTTACCAATTTCTGTTTTATGTTTTAGGGCATTAGTGTGGATGCTTATATATGTTTTGAACTTGCTCTGAATTCACTTCAGAACTAAGTGATGAAAATAATGCTTTCACCTTATTTTTAGATATTTTAAATAAACTAAGTATTAGTGAAAGATAGAGGTTTAAGAATATCAGATTCTTCTCCATTCTTGTCAAATTTCTCTACGGCTTTCCCCCAAAACTAATGAGATGAGATTGGAGAAAGAGTTTCATGACAATATCCAGTGAGAACCTGCCACCAAGACGTCTCTAGGCTTGGAGGAAGTGGGATAGGTGAATAGGCCAGCTTCAGGAACTGGCAGAACTTTCCCCTAAACTGAAGATGAGAAATCAAGTCATCTGTTCCAGGCTGGCTGTTATAGCTTCTATTACATCTAGCCTTGGTCTGTCAAGTTCAGACACCCTATTTTAATAAAGATTGACCAGCCCCAGAGAGCTGATTTATGCATAAATTCACCAGGAAATTCTCTGAGCTCAAAAGTCAATTCATTCATTTTCAACTAGTAATTTCATTCTCACAATAATCTTATGGAATTGTACAGGAATTATTATCCACATTACAGATGAAGGGATTGTAATTCAGGTTAGGTGACCCAGTGATTTGTCCAAGGCCGCATAGTTAAGTACAGAACTAAAACTTGAATCCAGGTCTTTTGACTTCAAAGCGCTTTCCCCTTTCTGCTAGAGCACCCCACCTTCCTGGTTAAAACCCAGAAGGCAAATTCAACTAAATGGTTTCCAACGTGCAAAGTGCAGAGGACAGGGCAGGCAACAGAGCAATGCAGGCCACGTGGAGAAAGCTGGCAGTGAATGGCAGAACCCAGTTCCAGGGCAGGTCAGGGATTGGGGAAGATGGCAAGAGATAGGGCCCCTTTCCAAATTAGAGAATAAAGGAAATGGAAGATGTCTCAGGAACACAGCAGAAGCCAGGTCAGAAAAGGTGGGCACACGGGCACGCTGGGTAGGCCCTCCACCATAATTCACCTCTAATCGAGTTTCTGGGGTGCTCTACTCCAGCTCTTCCAAGCTCCCTGTGAAGGGAAGAAACAATATAGGACCAGAGCAGAGCTGAGCCTGTAGGTGGAGCCAGGGGGCTGCCAGCCATGGGGCTGAGAGGAAACGCAGGGCCAGCGAGGAGGCAGGTCACTGCAAGGCCACCACCATCCCTCTGAGTTCAAAACTCTTTCCCACATATTTCTCGACTATTCTTAAATGTTTTGTTGGTTTAATTTACGTCTAGAAAACTTTCCTAAAGATGGCTTGAGAGAAAGTGAACATGAAATTTACCACCCAAGCCGGAACACTTTTGAAACTGAAAGGTAGAGCTGCTAATAACTATGCAGGTACTATGGGCACAAACCAGGACCAACTCAGGCCATCCTGGACGTACAGTCACCCCAACTTGAGATCAAGCACTGATCACCTCCAGGACTCTGACATGCCTGGGCATATCTGGCAGAGGGTGAGGTAATCTTGCTCGGATTGTTTACAGGAGAGAACAGGGGACTCCCGGAAGTATCTCACCCTCAGGGGAGAGAAAGTCAAAGTACACACTCTGGGTTCAGTGACACCAAGTGGGGGTGGGGGGGAGGGAATGATTCTCAGTACTGCCCGTGTTGACCACGCCTACTGTCCCCTGGCCCAGGTCCCATGAACTTGCAAAGCCAGTAAAACTGAGAACTGTTTCATTAAAATCTCCATGGAATATTGACGATGCAAGGTTTACAATAAGTCTGGGCCAGCGATTTCAGCAGCAACAGAGAAGTGCCGTTGACACCACTTTGGTGGGATGTCAGTGGGTAGTCACAGCACCTGGGGTGGGGGCCCACGTGGCTGCTGCTTCAGGCTTAGGCAGCGACCCAAGACAGCAGCCCAGCAAGCGAGAGCAGGAAGGCAATGGATACCTGGCTCTAGTAGCTCAGAGCATACGGGACGCCACCCTTAAGGACCCACTAAACTGTAATGAGGAACTGGATATGGGCTGCAGTTCTCCCACAGTGAGAGAGGAGGGAGCAGAAAAGCATTATTTCACAAATAATAATATAATATAATAATAATAATGGCTATTGTGAACATAACTTTACCCCCTGCTGGTGACACCTGGGAAATTTAAGTAACATTTCTTCCATCACAGTGCGAGGCTCTCACTGATAGGTATAAATTTGAGCACTCACTTAACTTGGGCCCACTCAGTTCATATCAGCATTTTTATGGTCTAGAGTGAGCATGTACCCCCAAAATATATACCTGCAATGACACTTGAACTTATAAAATAATATAGAAAAACATTTACACATGATAATTAACATGTAATATAGGAACATTTCCCCAAAATTCCTAAAAATAGTGCACTTTTGCTACATCTTCAAGAATGGCATCCACTGATTCTCCCTGATAACTAACAGATCAGTTGATCTTTCAACAGCCTGAAATTAGATTTTGCTTTGAAATAAAATGATTCACTCTCTCAATGTCTAAAATGAAAAAAGACAGACAATACCAAGATGTTGAGCTAGAACTCACATTACCGATAAGTGTACAAATTGACACAACCTGTTTGGAAAACTATTTGACAGTATCTACTAAAGATGAACCTATGCACGTCCACTCCTAGTATATAGCCAACTGCAATCTATACATGTGTTTACTAAGAGACAAGAATGTTCAGAGCAGCACTAGGCATAATAGCCAAAAACTGGAACTACCCAACCACGACCAATAGCAAACTGGATAAATAAATTATGGCATATTCATACAGTGGGATACTACAATGAGAATGAGCAAGTACAACTACACACAACAACACAATGAATCTCACAAACAAAGTTGAGCAGAAGAAGATGAACACAAAAGATTCCACTTATATACAATTTACAAACAAAATAGCGGTACCCTTGGTGCAGATGGGGCGGTCATAGCAATATCCAAAGGGAAATCCAAAGGGAAAGCAAAAGAGGCTTCAGGGTGCTGGTCACATGAGTATTAAATCAAACTTATTAATCATCATTTCTGAAGCATTCTACTAGTCATGCAAGTCACTAAGGCCAGTCCAGATTCAAAAGGACTCTTGACGGAGCAATGCATTACAGAAGAGCATGTGGGATGAGTGATATTGTTGTGTAAAACATAATCTATTTCAATTGTAAAACATGATAGAATTTTAAATTTTAAATAGTATTTTAAATAAATTTTACATTCTACTCTAATTACCCAGTGCAAATTAGAACTTTGCAACAGGTAGAACAAAAGCTTTAGGAAGGTAAAGAAGAAAATGAGAATAGCAGTAAAGCACACAAGAAAAGGAAGGATGCTCCAGTTTGGGTCAAATGCCTCCCCTGGACCAATAACTATGACCTGAGGAATAGGGTACTTTGATGGGTATGGTCCCTGCCATGTGCCCAACAGAGCCACAACAAATGGGAGAGCGGCAATTCGCCAAAGGAAAAAGCAATGGGAAAACAACGTATGCTAACTCTAGATGTCATTCACTGTACCTGATGATTATCCCAAGAAAAATTCTTAAACTTGGCATGTCACGAATGAGGAAGTATGTTCTCTACAGTGTTCCAGTGTTCTTTCCCTAATATACATGTCAAATCTATTAGTATCAATATTGAAATATTTTTTAAAATATGGATCTAGTTGTAAAACATACATTCAAGTGCAACTGCTGATGGCAATCATGTTTAATTTTTCTTTGAGCACTTCTCAAAATACTCATCTGTCTATGAACATGTGTTAACACTTTTCCTTCTGCTAGTTTGAAAAATCTCCCACAATATTCTGACTACGTACATTTCTGTTACAGTCATGAGTCAACACAAAAAAATGCCCTGAAGACTACAGGTGTGGCAGGCTGAATTTAAGCTCCCACTATTCCTCTCAGGGGAGACTCTTGGGGATTAGAGGGAAGCCAGGTGGCCCTGATGCCATTTAACCAGATGGTTCAGCCAGAAGCCTTGTCAGTTCACATGGGACTTTCCATAATGAAGGAACCAAGCTGGGCAGAGCAGAACACTTTAGCATAATAAGTTCGGATTATTATGTTGCAAGAACTAGACTTAAAATCATGTTATTAGAAGAAATGTACAGGTCTCTCATGAACTAGAATAGGAATGGCAAACCCTTTCTGTAAAGGGCCAGACAGGCTTTGCAGTCCATACAATTTATGTTGCAACTACTCAGCTCTACCTTTGTAGCATGAAAGCAGCCGTAGACAATATTTTTAAAAATGTGTGTAGCTGCGTTTCAATAAAACATTACAAAAAACAGGCACCTGAGATTTGGTCTGTGGGCCGTACTTTGCCAACCCCTGCAAACAGACCAAAAGATCACATCACAGAGGTGAGTTGTGCTGTCTTTGGGTAAAGAGAAAACCTAGACACAGTCTTGTTGCTGAAGAGAATAAATGGCCGTTGAAACACCCCTCCTTTGCCCCACCCCTCTACTCCCTTTCTTCCATGGGACCAGAACTCATTCTCTTCTCTCCGAAGAGTCAGTAGGAGCTAAACAGATTGAGACTATATTCACATCCAGCTGAAGCCAGAGACAGCAAAATTTGCACAATACTCAAAGGGCCTGGGGCTTCCCTGGGGTGGGGATGGTATATTCTGAGGAAGTGGGAGGGACACCCTATGCTGAAGATTAAAAAGATCAGTCAAGGGCCGGCTCGATAGCCCAGTGGATAGGGCGTCGGCATACCACATGGGAGGCCCCGGGTTCGATTCCCGGGGACCTCTCCTGGCGGGCAGACTGCCTTGAGAATGGCAAGCCGCCATGGGCGGGCCGGAGCCGCCGTGGGCAGGGCAAGAAGCTGCCACGGACAGGGCAAGAGCCGCCACGGGCAGGGCAGGTCGCCCGCGGATGGA
>PVKH010043728.1:0-10697 GCA_004027955.1 Chaetophractus vellerosus | reverse complement strand
GCATATATTGTCAGGATTTGGGGTATATGTGGTACCCACTGTCATTAGGAGGTTCCTGTTGTGTGATGGTGCCACTTGAATTTTATGAACACAAGGAGAAAACGTCTGACAATGAAATGAACAATACCAGGCTGAACTTCAGTGAGCTCTTATCTATATAAGAAGACAATAATATGTTTTATTGCAGAAAGATAATGTGACCTTGGAAAAAGCATTTCACCTTCTGGACCCCCTTTGTTAAGGCAAGGGAAGGGTGACCCCTGAAGCCAGGGGTGGAAGGGATTGGGAGGATGTAGAGCTGGGCCAGAGGTTTCCACCTGCTCAAAGAGCTCTACTCTGTGGTTAAACATCCTCTGCCAATTAAGCAACTCGAAGGTACTGAGGGGGTAGGGAGATACCCGAGGGCAACTGTGGTCCCATGTGCACCCCTCCCCTCCTACCATCTCCGGAATCACAACAGCTTTTACATTTGAGCAGACAGAGGTCAGAGCAGTTCAATAGCTTGCCCAAAGAGTCTGTGGTAGCTGCTTCTGTGTTCAAACGGGAGCCTCTCAGAACCACATGCACCTGCCTGAGTCTGTTCTTACCTCTCCACACTGTGAGGGGCAGCCTAAATGCTTCCTTTTGTGGAAGAGATTCCTGCCCCAGGCTTAGTACCATGGCTCATAGACATAGCATGAAAATGTTTCCATCAAATTGAATAAGAATTGGATGCAGTTTGGCCAAGACAAAATCTGATGGTCTAGTTCAGGCCCAGCTTGCCAAGATGCCTGGCACAAGGCTGCCACATTACACAACTCCAGGGGAACCCATTCATATCTGGTGTATGTGAATCTGTCCCCTGGAGTTGTGCAGTGCACAGCCTGCACACACCTACTTGATGGTCTGGCCTGGCACATAAATGCCAGTTACTGTTATTGTCATCCCAAAAGCTCTTTGAGGAATAAGGCATAAGCTTCTTGAGGTCAGGGAAAATAGCCTTTTCATCTCTAGGTCCCAGTGGTGTCCAGCAGGAGGCCTAGGAGGCGGAGCAGGTAGTCCAAAGTGCTTGTGAACACTTGCTCTTTCCCACCAGGCTTCAAGTTTCTGTAGGTCAAAGTGCCTAGTCCACAGAGAATTCTCTCACGCCACTGCCGGACATACCAGTGGTTAGTAACAATGCCTCTTGCCTCCATCAGGTCTTGCGCTTCAGTCGTGGGCGAAGCCTGAGAAAAAAGAGAGATAGGCTCAAGGAAGAGAGGAGAGCCCAGTCTGTGCCAAGAGATGAGGTGGCACAAAGCAAGGTAGGGGTTAGCCCTGCTGCCTCCTGCCATCACCACCCATTTACAGGGGGTGGGAAACTATCGCCCTGTTTCACTGGGTTTGCCAGGCCCTCCTCTGCCTCTCCTTCCCTGCCAGGGCTCTTCAAACTTTTGTCAGTCTTTTCCTCTTTGGCTTCATGTCCTCCACTCTTCCAGGATTTCAGATCGTGTGCCCATGTGTGTGTGCTGCCCATCCTCTCCAGCATCCTGTGTGGGTATATTTACCTGCCCCACGCTTCTGTGGCCTTTGTTCCTGCCCTGTGGACAGCATGCTTCTCTAACATCATGCTCGTTAGTTGTTTGGAGAAGTGGTTCTAAAAGTGTGGTGTCCAGTGCATCACCTGGGAATTTGTCAGAAATGCAAATTCTCAGGCTTCACCTCTGACTACTGGATCAGAAACTCGGAGTTGGGGCTCAGCTACCTGTGCTTGAACAAGCCCTCCTGGCAATCTGATGCTTGCTTAAGTTTGGGATCCCCTGGCATAGGTTGCTTCATCTCTTTCAGTTCAGGGAATGGATGGAAGCTGTGCTAGCACATGTGGCTCCTTTGTGTAAATTAGACCAGCCCTGCGCAGGACAGCACTTGGTGAAAGGAACCCGAGCTGGATTTTATCTCCCGCCGCCCCACTCACCCCCTCAGTCTGGTGCCTTTGTGCAGGGAAGAGCTGCACAACTAAACAAGGTAGCTCCAGAATGAGTCATAGCCTTCAGCTCCCCAGGAGGTAGACTAGGATATAGAGACTGAGCAAGACAACTCTTGGCACAGAAAATTATATCACCAAATACTTGCTCTGCTTTCTGCCATTTCAAAATCCTCATCAATTCCCAGAGTTTAGGCAGTGTTACTGAGATTAAGTTTCTATGTATGCATTATAGATATTCAGTTGTAAAAGTTCTCACAAGGACCAGAAATTTCATTTCACAGGGTTCTCACTCCCTGCCATGAATTATGGGGGTCCAAGGACAAAGAATATGTGTTTTGTTCAAGTGCAAAAGACCAAAAATCTCTAGGGCTAAGATTTTCTGTGTGGTAGATTAGTGGAGAGCTAGAGCAAAGAAGTAGACCCAAGAATATATTTAGTTTGGTATCCAAGAAGTAGGTAAGATAAAAACCAAATGTTCAACCGACGAGGACCACCATGTCCGCTCAGTTAAGAGCAGCGAGCAGTGGCCCCTAGGTCTGATGCTGCTGTCGTTGGCTGGGCTCTGCCTGGATGCCTTAGTGGATGGAGTCTTGAGAACGGAATTTCACCCCATCGTGAAAAGGGCCACAGAACAGGTGCCTTACCTCTGCATTCAGATGGCGCTCACACTTGCCTGGTACCTGATTGGGCTCTGGGCCTTGTTGCTGCTGTTCCCATGTTGGACACTTGGGTTTGGGGGATATAAGGGAAATAAATGTCAGCAGTGAGAACCCAGCCCGCCCAGTGACGCTGTTGTGTCATGTCACCCAGTTCCTGGGGGAATAGCTTTCCTCCCAGTTAAGAAAAAGGATGGGAGGTTCTCAGGGGTTATCCAGGTCTGGGCTTCCCCTTTTCTTCAACCTAACCATTATCTGGGGGCAAATCCGTGCCCCACCCCCCTGGCCTTTGGGGAGGGAAGGCAGAATAGAGTATAGGGTCTTTCGGAAAATCTCTCATCTCTCCGAGCTCAAGAGTCTAAGTCTTTCCGTAAAGAAATGTTAGTGTGGGGTTTTAAGTAGACAAGAAAAAGGGGGGACAGAGCTTCTTAGGTTTCTGGGCTTTTTTTCTCTCTGTAGGGTAGTGTCTCAGCAGGAGATACCCCTAGCAGTGAACAGGCTGCACTCAGAAAAGAAGAGCCCAGAGAAGATTTCCTGTCAGCCTCCCCGGAGCCCAGGACAAAGGACAACAGGAAGAAAAAGTCAAGGCCCAAGGTCAGGAGGCCCGTGAAAGCAGCCGAGAGGGTGCTGGGAGGCGGTTGGCAGGGCCCTGGGAGAGCGCGTGCCTGGTGGCTGTAAAGCCACCCCCCTTCTCTTGCTGGCTTGGAGCCAGAGCACAGAAATTAAATCTGGCTAAATTCAGATACAAGGTTTACATGCCGAAACACTTCTTTGGACATGAGGTGTTTGGAGTAGAATGACACAAGGTGAAGCAAGGAGGGTTTCCTTGTTCCAAAGGAGGTGCAGATGTCACAGTGCTCTTCCTCTCCCTCAGGTGTCAGCATTTTCTGACCCCGTCCCACCCACGGACCAGCAGCCTGGACACCAGAAGAACTTGCATGTTCACAGTCACCCTCAAAAGAGGGGCAGGCATCGCTGCTCATCTCCGCCCCCTCCCCATGAGTTCAGAGCATACCAGCTCTACACGCTGTACCGGGGCAAGGACGGCAAAGTGATGCAGGTACCTGCTGAGCCCTGTCGGGACTTGGGATGGCCACATCACACGAGGCTGTCTATTTAACACCGTGCTGGGGCTGCCGTCCACTCAGGCATTACTTTAATAAGATGTGCCAGGTGGCCCTCTCCACCTAAACGGTGCAGGTACATTCCTGCCGCTGAGGCCCATGCAAACAGGGGTTTCTATACAGCACTCTCTGCACCATCCTCGGGTGAATAGATAATTCAAGGACTCACAGTGGATAAAGCAGTGTGAGCTGCTTGAGGACAGGGGCCACATCTCATCCCCTCTGAATCTTCTTAGTGTCTGCCTGTGGACGTTCAAAAGTCAAGGCTGGGATCGGTGTGCCTCCCCATCGCCTCTGTCGTACTGCCTGGCACATCACGGGCACTCAGAGCACATCCTCGAGAAAGGAACGAGTGGGACTGATTCCCTTTTTGCTTACCTCGTAGGCACCAATAGATGGTTGTCGATGTGAACCACTCATCAACAAGCTGGAGAACCAGTTGGAGGCAACTGTGGAGGAGATCAAAGCAGAGCTGGGATCTGTTCAGGATAAAATGAATATAAAACTGGGGCATGTGGAGAATAAGACCCAGCATCAAGTAAGCTGGTAGCCCAGCCTCCTAATTGCAAGGTGTGCTGGCAGAAAATGAAATCAGAAAGGGACCTTAGCACACCCTGTCCTTCTGCAAACTCTTCCCTGAGAGTGTCGGAGGGGCTGCTAGGCAGAGGCCTGCTTATCTCATTTTGTTAAAGCCTGTTTACTGACATTTTAAAAAATTGTATTTAAATTATTTCTGATTATAAAAGTAATATGTACCCCTTACAGTGCATTTAGAAAGGTACAAGAATTAGAAAGGGGAACCAGCTGTGGCTCAATTGGTAGGGCTGTGGTTTACCACATGGGAGGCCCCAGGTTCTGTTCCTGGGGCCACCTGGAGAAGGCAAGCCACCGTGAGCTGGCAGGCTGCCACGCTGTGAGCTGACTCAGTGGGATGCCGCAGCAGGGGGAGACAAGCAGACACAGAAAAACGCAAAAAGCAGATGAACACAGCAAGCACAAGCAGCAAGGGGGGGATATATAAATTTTTAAAAATTAAAATTAAAATTTTTTTTAAAATTAAAAAAAGAATTAGAAAGGAAAATTAAGCACCTACAAGCCCACTATGATGGAAAAGCACTATTAATTTTGTGGGTTTATTTTCTTCTAGTCCATTTTATATGCCTATATGTCCCACACCCCTTCCCACTGCACACACAATCAGAGTAATCATGTCTATAGGTTTTTTTTCCTTTTTCCATCTTATTTTGAAAATTTTCAAACAGGAAAAGAAAAAGAAAATGGGAAGGATAATGTAATGAACGTTCATATACCCTCCATCTAGAGTCAACCAATTGTTAATATTTTGCCGTATTTGCTGTACATCTCTCTTGCAGACATACTTCTTTTTCCTTTGCTGAACTGCTTGCAATTTAGTTGATACTGTCATGACATCTCACCTCTGAATACTTCAGTGCACATCAAGAATAAGGACTTTCTCCTTCATAACCACAATACCATTATCACACCTAAGAAAACTAACAATAATTGCAAAATACCCAGTCCATATTCACATTTCTCCAGTTTCCCCCCACATGTAGCCTCTCTCTCTCTCTCTCTCTCTCTCTCTCTCTCTCTCTTT
Organism: Chaetophractus vellerosus; assembly: GCA_004027955.1. Classification (NCBI taxonomy): domain Eukaryota; kingdom Metazoa; phylum Chordata; class Mammalia; order Cingulata; family Chlamyphoridae; genus Chaetophractus; species Chaetophractus vellerosus. The sequence goes on along the minus strand of PVKH010043728.1, from coordinate 5,354 downwards.
TAAGGTTATTTATTTATTAGTTTATTTATTTCTTTATTTGTGAATGAGGTACTGGGGCCAGGGACTAGACCTGGGACCTCATATACAGGAAGCTGGTGCTGAGCCACTGAGCTACACCAGCTCTCCCAAGTTGCTTTTCTCATTTGTTTGCTTGTTTTGTTTTTAGGAGGTACCAGGGATGGAACCCCAGACCCAATGGGAAGCAGGCACTCAACCACTTGATCTACAGTGGCTCCTCAATGTAGTCTCTTTTAATCTTGAACTTTCCCCGACTCTTGCTTCCAGCTTTTTTTCCCCCATGACATTAACCTTTTAAAGAGTCTAGGGCAGTTGTTTTATAGGATGTCCCATAGTCTGGATTTCTCTGATCGTTTCTTTATGGTGGTGTTTAACTTGTTCCTCTATCCCTTGATTTCTTGTAAACTGAAAGTTGAGTAAAGAGCAGTGATTCTCACACTGTGGTCCCTGGACCGCCAGCATCCCCTGGAAACCTGTTTAAGAGAACGCAGGTTCTCAGACCTTGTTCCAGATGTGCTGAGTCAGACATCCTGGGTGAGGGCCCACAGTCTGTGTTTTAACAAGCCCTTCGGGTAATTCTGATACATGTTACATTTTGAGAACTATTCGTCTAGATGCTTGATTAGGTTCAAGTTAAATATTTTTGGCAAGAATACTTCAATGTGGAGTTCATATTGCTCCACATCAGAAGGCATATAATGTTACAATATTTATTCAAAATTTGTTAATTTATTAATGATGCTAAGTTTGAGCACTTGGGTAAGCTCGTAATTACCATATCTGTCTACTGTAAAGATAGGTTTTATTTTGTAATTAATAAGTAGTGTGTGGTGAATATAGATTTTTAAATACAAAAAAAAAATAGGCTTTTAAACTTACAAAATAACGTGTTCATTGGATAAAACATTCCACAGATACCTGCCATACCCAGTTTAGAATGTTTTCCCATAGACTTCCCTTTTTATAGGGAGTATAGAATGGAGCCATGCTATACTGTTTTGTAGCTTGCCTTTTTTCTCATTTAGTAAAATATCTTAGAAATATAGAGCTGCCTTCTGCTTTTGAATGTTAGTGGACTATTCCTTGTGTGGAAGTGTACCTAGAATATTGCTTCCTGATTTTTCACTTAATTTTGTATCACACGAATTTTTCCATGTCCTTGGCTTTGTAATATTCCTGCATATTATAACATTCATCTATCTATATAAAATAATATAATATAACATATTTAATCATTCTCCTTTAGTAGACTTTTATTTAAAAATAATTTCAAACTTACAGGAAAGTAGCAAAAATAATAAAGAAAAATTATATAAAACTCCAACATACCCCTCATCCAGATGCCCAGATTTACCAACTATTAGAATTTTGCCACATTTGCTATGTTATTAACTGTCTATCTATCTATCATCTATCTTTTCTGAACATTTGAGAGTAGGTTGCGTTCATTATGCTCCTCTATCACTTAAATCTTTCATGTATATTTCCTGATAACAAGGACACTCACTTATGTAATGACCTTAAGTATAGCAATCAAGCTCAAGAAATCTAATATTGATATATTCGAATTTTTTCAATTGGCCCAATAATATCCTTTTGAGCAGTTTCTCCTCCCTTATTAGATCCAGTTCAGGTTCATGTATTGCCTTTAGTTGTCATACTCTCTTTATTCTCTTGCTCTTGCTTGCTTTTTAAAATTGTAGTAACATATATGCAACATAAAATTTCCATCTTAACCACTCCCATGCATACAATTCAGTGGCATTGATTGCAATCACAATGTTGTGCTATTTTTTGGTAGACTTCTAAATTACTCATAATTTTTCACCATTATATATAATGCTATGATTAATATTGATGTGCACAAACTTTTGACTCCTTGGATTATTTACTAAGAATTTGGTTAATTGTGTCCAAAGAAGAATATGTTTGTGGCTTTTGATAAATATTGACAGATTACAAACTATATCCCCAACAGCACTGTCTGATTTTCTTTTCAAACCTTTACTATCATTTAATATTATCTTTTTCAAATAGTTTTTTGGCAATTTGATTAAGGATGTTTTATTGTTTAATTTTTATTTCCTTTTTTACTGGTGAGGTTGAACATTTTTAAGGTTTATTTGCTATTTGCATTTCATGGAAAGCCCATTTATGAAAAAAATCTTAGGACCATAATATTAGTTAAGATGTTTTAATTGTGGATAAAGATGGTTTAATTGTGGGTGGAAACCCTACTTCAGCTAGCTTAAGCCCAGAAGGAAATGTTTTAGATGAATGCTGGGGTATCTCAAGGACTCCAGGGCCAGTGCTTGAGCCTCAGGAAAGGAACAGACTGTGGGATCAGAGACAGTGAGGAGCCCAGGAGGGCTGCTTTTCCCCCTCCATTGTGACCAAAACATTTAATTAACCATAAAATATTACAATAGCAGAGAAAATTAAAACGATAAAGAAATAGAAGAGGTGGGAGTCGGGGTAGAAAAAAATGCAGAGGCCTTGGTGCCTAGGAGACTAGTACTTGGGCTGAACCAGCCTTAGCCCCAGCCCCTTCTGAGTTGTCCTTGGCTGCTGGTTTCTCATCTTCCCCCATGAGATGAATGTTGTGTTTTCCCTGGAACTCTCTTAGTTCTTTTCCCTTGACCTGAATGAAGCATGAAGCATCTGTGTTGGTGTCCCACTGATCATTTGGATCTGTTCCAGGAGGGCATTTTTGTTTTTTGTTTTTTTTTTTTTAGTTGCCAGGGCCAGAGATTGAACCCAGGACCTTCCATGTGGGAAGCAGGTGCTCAATCACTTGAGCCTCATCCACTCCCCTCCAGGCGGGCTTTTTATCTTTTCTTTTGAGTGTCGGCTTCATTCTTTCCTCTTCACTCGGATCTGGTTTTACTGTTAAAACTAGAATCAAAAATTGTCTCTCTTCAGTTCAAGGAAAGTGGCAGATTGGGGTGTAGAATCAGTTTACAATCCCAGGGAAAGGACGCTAGCCCAGTATGAGTCAGGTGTTGATGCCGGCTTCATCCAGCCATGACCTGTGACAAAGCCATGTATGGACACGGCTGCGCCCAGCATAACCATTTGGGTAGGAATAGGATAACGGGGAGGGAGAGTAGACTAGTCCTAGGAAACAGGAAAACAGTTCACAGAAAAGCATGGGGACTGAGGAGACAGAAGAAGATGCTCACCACACGTCCAGAACCAATGTTCCTGTTTTTGGTTCTTGAATATCTGACTGTGGAATGCCTGGCAGGCGTAGGACTCGGTATTGAGCTCTCAAGGACCATGTCCCATTAACAACAGCCCCTTCCTCTTCCGGTCTCCTGGCAGTGGCCCTTTTCAGAGCAGTGGGAGTTTGGCCCTGCTGGGCATTTTTATTTTTATTTTTATTTTTATTTTTATTTATTTATTTTATATATATATATATAGGCATTAGGTCTTTACAGAAAAGGTCAGAATGAAGTGGGGGGTGTGTGTGTGTGAAGGGCATGCAATTGAAAGGTCACAATTGTTCTCTGAAGCAATTCCTTTAAACTCCTTCTACACTGTGCTGCTACTTCCAATGAAGCAGCAAAAATATTTGCTCCCTGGAAAGGCTGGATGAAAGCCTTGTGTACTCAGCTTGTTTTCCTACCTCTTGAGTGGCTGCTAACATTGTTTATTTTTAAAAGAAGCAAGGTGGAAGTAATTCTACTTTTAGAACTAGACTTTCCTTTCACTAGTCCTGGAAATAATGTTCCAACACCTATAAAAATTCCATTTTGCCTACAGGGTTGCATTGGCTCAAGGTGTGTGATTTACTGCCTCATCATAGCCTCGTAAATCCCTTAGGACTTTAACAAACAAGAAAAGAAATAAACATTGGCCTACATAGAAACATGCACAGGAATTCTGAAAAACTGGAGTTCCCCTGAATGCTATGTGAAAACAGAATGGAGAGGAGTTGAAGATTACTGGCTTACAGACTGGCCCTGCTTGGCACTGCCTGAGGCCCTCTGCAGGCGTCGAGGCCAAGGCCTATTCTCGAGTCATGTGCGTCATGTGTTCTTTTCCTGTTAAATCTCAGCTGCGCGTTCTGGATAAGCTGATGGTAGAGCGACTCTCAGCCGAGAGAACCGAATGCCTGAACCGTCTGCAACAGCACTCAGATGCGGAGAAGCACGAGGGAGAGAAACGACAGGTAAAAACCAGTATCTGCTTGTTACACACAACACGAATGGACCTTGAAAATATGATGCTAAGCAAAGAAAGCCAGCACAAAAAGACAAATACTATACTGATTCCACTTACAAGCATACCTCGGAGATAGTGTGTGTTTGGTTCCAGACCACAACGATAAAGCAAGAATCACAATAAAGTGAGCCACACGAATTTTTTGGTTTCCCAGTGCATATAAAAGTTATGTTTACATTATATTAGTCTAAGTATGCAGTAACATTGTGTTTAAGAAAATAATGTACATACCTTAATTAAAAATACTGCTAAAAAAAATGCTAACCACCACCTGAGCCTTCAGCGAGTTGTAATCCTTTTTCCTGGTGGAGGGTCTTGCCTCAGTTATTTGTTGGTCAGGGTGGCAGTGCTGAAGGTTGGGGGGGCTATGGCAGTTTCTTAAATTAAGACAACAATGAAGTTGCCACTTCGATGGACTGTTCCTTTCACATAAGATTTCTCTGTAGCGTGCTGTTTGGTAGCATTTTACCCACAGTAGAACTTTCAAAATTGGAGTCAATCCTTTCAACCCCTGCTGCTGCTTTATCAACTAAATGTTTGTAATATTCTAAATCCTTTCTTGTCATTTCAACACTGTTCACAGCATCTTCACCAGGAATAGATTTCATCTCAAGAAACCACTTCTTTGCTCATCCACAAGTAGCAATGCCTCATCCATTCGAGTTTTATCATGAGATTGCAGCAGTTCAGTCACTTTTACAGGCTCCAGTACTAATTCTAGTTCTCTTGTTATGTCCACCACATCTGCAATTACTTCCTCCACTGAAGTCTTGAACCCCTCAAATTCATCCATGAAGGTTGGATTCAGCTTCTTCCAAACTCCTGTGAATATTGATATTTTGACCTCCTCCCATGAATCACAAATGTTAATGTCGTCTAGAATGGCAAATTCTTTCCAGGAGTATTCAGTTGACTTTGCCCAGATCCATCAGAGGAATCCTATCTATGGCAGCTATAGCCTTATGAAATATATTTTCTAATTCATAGGACTTGAAAGTCAAAATTCCTCCTTGATCCATGGGCTGCAGATTGGATGTTGTGTTAGCAGACATGAAAACACTTCCATTTTGTTGTACATCTCCATCAAAGCTCTTGGGTAACCAGGTGCA
>PVKH010043727.1:0-10666 GCA_004027955.1 Chaetophractus vellerosus | reverse complement strand
TAGGTCCTTGTTCCATTTGAGTTAATTTTTGTATAGGGTGTGAGATAGGAGTATTCTTTGTTTCTTTTGGATATGGCTATCCAGTTCTCCCAGTCTATTGCTGAATAGACTGTTCTGCCCCAGCTGGGTGCTTGAAAGGCTTGTCATAAATCATTTGACCATAGATGTGAGGTTATGTTTCTGAACCATCATTTCAGTTACATTGGTCTGTATGTCTATCTTTATGCCAGTACTGTGCTGTTTTTACCACTGTAGCTATATAATATGATCTAAAGTCTGGAAGTGAGAATCCTCCAACTTTGTTATTCCTATTTAAGATTTTTTTTTTTGGCCCTGTGAGGCCCCTTATCCTTCCAAATATATTTGATAATTGGTTTTCCATTTCTTTAAAAAAAGGCTATTGGAATTTTTTATCAGGATTGCATTGAATCTCTATATCAATTTGGGTAGAATTGACATCTTAATAATGTTTAGTCTTCTATCCACTAACATGGACTGTTCTTTCATTTATTTAGGTCTTCTTTGGTTTCTTTTAGCAATGTGTTGCAGTTTTCTGAATACATGTGCTTTATGTCCTTGGTGAAGTTTATTCCTAAATATTTGGTTCTTTTAGTTGCTATTATAAATGGACTTTTCCCCCTGACTTCCTCCTCAGATTCATTATTCCTAGTGTGTAGAAACACTACTCATTTTTGCATATTAATCTTGTATCCTGCCACTCTGCTAAACTCGTTTATCATCTCTAGTATCTTTGTTGTTGATTTTTTTGGGACTTCCTAGGTATAGGATCACTATGATCTGTGAATAGCAAAAGTTTTACTTCTTCCTTTCCTATCTGGATGCTGTATTAATCAGCCAAAGGGGTGCTGATGCAAAATACCAGAAATCTTTTGGCTTTTATAAAGGGTATTTATTTGGGGTAGAAGCTTACAGTTACCAGGCCATAAAGCATAAGTTACTTCCTTCATCAAAGTCTGTTGCAATGTGTTAGAGCGAGATGGCTGCCAATGTTCAGCCTTCCTCTTCCTCTTAAGGCTCCATGGTCAGGCTATCTAGGCTTTGTTTCTCTTCCTGGGGCTCAGTTGTCTCTGCCCTCAGCTTCTTTGTTCTCTCCACAAGGTCAGCTGTGAACTGTCAGGTGAATGGCTCGACTCTTTTCCCAGGGCCTTCTCTTCTTCCTCATGACCAAGCTTCTCTATGTGCTTACTTCCCAGGGCTCCAGCTCAAAAACTCCAACTCATTTCTATGCCATGTAGTTTTCCCTGTGAATCTCCTCCCACCAAGGGGACAGGGACTTAATGTCCTACTGACATGGCCCAATCAAAACCCTAATCATAATTTAATCATATCCAGGTACAGACCAGTTTACAAACATAATCCAATATATATTTTTGGAATTCATAAACAATGCCAAACTGCCACAGATGCCTTTGTTTCTTTTTCTTGCCTGATTACTCTATCTAGATCTTCTAACACTTTGTTGAACAACAGTGGTAACAGTTGGCATCCTTGTCTTGTTCTGGATTTCAATGGAAAAGCTTTCATTCTTTCACCATTGATTATAATTTCAGTTGTGTGTTTTTCATATAATGCCCTTTATCATGTTGAGAACGTTTCTTTCAATTAATATCTTTTGAAATATTTTTATCAAGAAAGGATGCTGTATTTTGTCAAAAGCCTTTTCTGTATCAATTGAAATGATCATGTGATTTTTCTTCTTTGATTTATTAACATGGTGTATTAGGCTGATTGATTTTCTTGTGTTGAACCACCCTTGTTTGCCTGGTGTAAAACCCACTTGATCATGATAAATAATTATTTTAATGTTTTTTTTTGGGTTTAATTAGTGAGTATTTTGTTTAGGATTTTTGCATCTGTATTCATTAGGAAAATGTGTCTGTGATTTTCTTTTATCATAATATCTTTATCTGGATTTGTATTAGCATAATATTGGCTTCATAAAATGATTTTGGTAGCACTCCTTCCTGTTCAATTTTTTAAAAAGAGTAAGATTGGTATTAAATCTTATTTGAATGCTTGGTAGAATTCACCTGTGAAGTCAGCTAGTCCTGGGCTTTTTATTTTGGGGAGTTGTTTGATGACTGTTTCAATCTCTTTACTTGTGATTGGTTGTTGAGGTCTTCTATTTTTTTTTTTTTTTTTGGGTCAGTGTAGGTTGTCCATATGTTCCTAGGAATTTTTCCATTTCATCTACATTGTCTGGCTTGTTGGCAAACATTTGTTCATAGTATCCTTTTATGATCACTTTTATATCTGTGGGGTTAGTAGTAATGTCCACAGTTTCATTTCTGGTTTTATTGATTTGCATCTTCTTTTTTTTTTCCTTTTTCAGTCTAGCCAAGGTTTTGTCAATTTTGTTAATCTTCTTGAAGAACCAACCTTTGCTTTTGTTATTTCTCTCTCTATATAATTTTTGTTCTCAATTTCATTCATTTCTGCTCTGATCTTTATTTCACTCCTTCTCCTTGCTTTAGAAAGTTTTCTTTGGTTTTCTTTTCCAGTTCTTCCAGATGTGTAGTTTGGTCATTGATTTTACTCTTTCTTCCTATAATGTAAGTATTGAGGGCTATAAATTTCCCTCTCAGCACTGCCTTTGCTACATCCCATAGATTCTGATATTTTGTGATCTTATCTTCATTCATCTTGATATATTTACTGATTTACCTTGCAATTTTTTCTCTGACCCCCTGATTATTTAAGAGTGTGTTGTTTCATCTCTATACATTTGTGAATTTCCCTTTTCTGCCTGTTGTTGACTTCCAGCTTTATTTCATTATGATCAGAGAAAGTGCTTTGTAAAATTTTGATCTTTTAAAATTTATTGAGATCTATTTTGTAACCCAACATTTGCAAGAAAAAATTTCCTACTATTAATATAGAACCATATATTTCTCCCTTTAAATTGTCAATATTTGCTTCATATATTTTTAACTCTGCTCTTGGGTGAATATATATTTATAATTGTTAATATCTTCTTGTTTAATTTCCCCCTTTATAGTTATAGTATGGTCTTCTTTGTCCCTTATAAAAGTTTTTTTTTTTAATTAGAGAACTTGTGGGTTGTGACAGTTTGAAACTTTTTGTGGATCCCAGAAAAGACCATGTTTTTAGAGGCAATCCATTCTTGTGGGTGTAGGGCCCATTTGTTGTTTTGGCTTCTTCTTTCTGTCCCTCACCCTCCTGGGAGTTGTGTAGCATTGTCTTGGTCTGCTGACCCCCAAAACATGTCCCTTGGACAGCTTTTGGCTCTTTCTCTGTTGTTTTTGTGAGAGCATTCAGCTCTGCCTGTTAGTGCATGGCCATCTTCCCACAATCTCCACTATAAGCTTGAACCCTAATAAATTTCCATTATAAAATCCAACCCATTTCTGGTATATTGCTCCCAGAAACTTTCGGCAGACTGAAATAATGCTTTACAGAACAATCATGCATAAAATACATAATTCCCATATACCTTCTACTAACACCTTTCTTTGCTGTCATACATTTGTTTCCATGGTTGAAAACACATTTTAAATAATTCTACTATTAACTATAGTCCATAGTTTAACTTAGGGTTCACTGCTTGTGCAATGCCTTTTAATCATTTTTTACTTAAAGTCTATTTTATCTGATATTAATATAGATATCCCGGCTTTCTTTTGGTTACTAAGTGCATGGCAAATCCTTTTTCATCCTTTCACTTTCAACCTACATTTGTCTTTGAATTTAAGGTGAGTCTCTTATAGACAGCATATAGTTAGGTCATGTTTTTTCATCCATTCTTCTAATCTCTCTTTTGAGTGGAGTTTTCAATCCATTTACATTTAAAGTTAATACTGATAATGCAGGACTTTCTTCTGCCATTTCTCTATTTAGCCTTTGTGAGACTTATACCACCTCCCCTCAATTCTTCCATTAATGCCTACTTTTTGTATGTATTTGATTTCTTGTGTTGTTCCACTGAGTGTCTTTTCATTTTTATCTGGATATATTTTTCATAATTTTTCCTTGTGGTTACCATGGGGTTAAAATTTAACATCATAAATATACAACAAAACCTTACTTCAATAGTATACCCATACATTTTTCCTATACTCCTCTATTTCTCCCCCTTTTTTTGGTATTTGTTACCATTTATATCTTTGTACATTGTATGTCCAAAACCATAGATTTATAATTACTTTTTTGAATTTGCATTTTAGCACCTATAGGAAGTAAGAAGTGGAATTAAATACCAAAAAATACAAGGCAATAATGCTGGTATTTATCATTACCCAAACATTTACCTTCCCGGAGGTCTATATTTCTTTATGCCACTTTTAACCACTTTCTAATGTCATTTCCTTTCCATCCAAAGATGTCCTGTTAGTGTTGCCTATAGGGCAGGTCTAGTGGTGATGAATTCCCTCAGCTTTTGTTTATCTGGCAACGTCTTAATCTTCCCCTCATTTTTGAAAAAAAAAAAAGCCTTGCCGGATATAAAATTCTTGGTTGATAGTTGTTTTCTTTCAGCATTTAAAGTCTTTTAATCCACTGCCTTCTTTTTTTCCCCCCACTGCCTTCTTGCCTCCATGGTTTCTGATTAGAAATTGGCACTCAATCTAATTGGGACTCTCTTGTTCATAACATGTTGTTTCTCTCTTGCAGCTTTCAGAACTCACTCCTTGACCTTTGAATTCCATAGTTTGATCAATACATGATAGGGTGTGCATTCCTTCATGTTTATCCTGTCTGGTGTTCTCTGGGCTTCTTGGATGTGCATAAATTTTGGAAGTTCTTTGTCACTATTTCTTTGGATATTGCTCCTACCCCTTTCCCTCTTTCTTCTCCTGCTGGGACCCCCATAATATATATATTATTACTCTTGATGGTGTCCCAATAGTATCTTAGGGTATTTTCACTTTTTACAATTCATTTTTCTTTCTGGTCCTCAGCTTGACTCATTTGAATTGTTTTGTTTTCAAATTCACTGATTCTTCCTTCTGCCAGCTCTAATCTATTGTTGGAACCCTCCTTGGAATTTTTCATTTCAATTATGTTGTTCTTCAACTCCAGTAGTTTTGTTAGGATCCTTTAAAAAAATTTCTACCTCTTTATTAGGATTCTAATATTGTTCATTCATTGTTTTCCTGATGTCCTTGAGATTTTTCTCGTGTTTTCTTGCATCTACCTGAGTATATTGAAAATAATTTTTAAAAAGTCTTTGTCTGGTATGTCCACAATTTGGTCTTCTTCATTGATATTTTCTAGATTTTATCCTCTTCCTTTGCTTTGGCCATCATTTCCTGGTTCTTTGTCTTGCAGTCGTTTGTTGCACACTGTACATTTTAATATTTTAAAATGCTAACTCTGGTATTTATTCCCTGAGATATCTGTTTCTTGAGTTTGTAACCAGCTGGCAATATGACAGAAAATTTTTTGAGTATCAGCTCTCCTGTCAGGAAAGTCCACCCATGGCGAATGCAAAGTGTGTCATTTCCCCTCTCTTTTCTGTGCCTGTGTCTTGTTCAGGTCTTGTGCTTGCTAATGGCTTAATCATTCAACTGTTTACAGTAGCTGGACTGCCCCTTCTACTTCTCAGGAGATAGATCTTCTTCCTTTTCCCAGTGTTCTACTACCAGACTTAAAGTATGTAAGTCTTTTCAAACTCTCTGCTTCAATTGTTTCTTACAATGTTTGTTGTCTCAAGCTGCTTTTTCATGGAGGGCAAATTCTGGGAGTGGGTGCACACTGAAGAGGAGTTTCCAAAGTCAGTCTTTCCCAGATGGTACAAGGTCAGGGACCCACACAGATGGTGCTACCCATCTCCAATCTGCAGTGGAGAAAAGGTGAGGGAGGGACCAGGAAGGGTGTCAGGACCTTCTTCCTCAGTTCCCCAAAGCTGTGGTTTCTTGACTTGTCCAGCAAATGTAGCCTTTCAACAGTCTTCCGCAGCTCTGAGGAAATGTACTGTTTTTATTTATTTATTTATTTATTTATAAAGATTTATTTTATTTACTTATCCCCCCCTTGCTGCTTGTGCTCGCTGTATCCATTTTGCTGTGCATTTCTCTGTGTCCCTTTGTTGCGTCACCGCACCACTCAGGCCGTCAGCTCACTGCGTTGCGCGGACGGGCTTATCCTCACTAGGAGGCCCGGGGAATTGAACCCAGGGCCTTCCATATGGTAAACGGGAGCCCAAACACTTGAGCCACAGCTGCTTCCCTGTATTGTTTTTAAATCTCCTCTGCCACCAGTGTCTGAGGTCATTGGAACAATGGCTGCCCTCAGAACTGGGACCCCAGCAATCCAAAGTAATGAGTTGAAAGCTGAATCAGTGATCAGCCTGTGCTCACCCTGGATCTTGGGGAAGAGGATTCTTATGCCCCTTACTGGCACCAGCAAGATAGACCAGGGCCCGGACCCTACTGTGGCCTGATGTAAGAATGGGGATGGATGCCTATCATTACCATGGGGAGAGAACAGTTTGCTGGTATTTACTGTAATTTACTAGCCTTTTCCTCCTGCTATTCTCCGGTTGTTGTATAGTATTCTACTGGACTCTGGAGTTTTGAAGTAATTGATTCACACAGTCCCTGCCTATTTAATACTTGTTATGGGACTGATTCCTGGAGCTTCGTGCTCCACCATCATCCCACAATTTCTTCCTCTGTTGAAGTTTTTGACACCTTGAAATCCATCAGTCCTCTGGCCTACCAGAGACCAGGGCAGAAAACATAACTGCCTTGATGAATGAATAGGCATACGAACTGCAGAAGGAGAAAGCTACCTATTACAGCCTTGTGAAGAGTTAAACAGGGAAAAGGTCATGTGCTGTTATGCAGGAAAAAAGTACTGAAAGTATTTAGCATCACAGAGAACTTTTCTTACGCTGTGAGTGTAAGTATTACAACACTGAATGAAAGGTGAAATAAAGACACATAAAATATGTGGAAAAGTATTGATCTGAAAAAATTCTGAAAAAAAATTTTTTTTTATTACATATCCCCCCCCTTCTGCTTGTTCTTGCTGTGTTCATTTTTTTTGGCGTTCTTCTGTGTCTGCTTTGTCTCCCCTCGTTGCGGCAACACTCTGAGTCAGCTCACTGTGCAGGTGGCTTGCCCTGCTCGCGGGCGGCTCTGCTCTGCGCGTGGGTGGCTCTGCTCTGTTAGTGGGTGACTTGCCCTGCCCGTGGTGGCTTTTTGCCCTGCCCACAGCGGCTTGCCCTCTCAAGGCGGTCTGCCCGCTCGGAAAGGCCCCGGGAACCGAACCTGGGGCCTCCCATGTGGTGAACCGGGGCCCTATCCACTGGGCTATGGCTGGCCCCCTGAAAATTTTTATTGCTAAATGATTTTAATGCCATGGTACATATATAGAGGTATAAGAACATACCCTCTTATAGTCTTCTTTTTAGAAATACAACACCTGAAATATGTGTCAATGTGTCTAATGGATTTTATACGTATAATTCATATTCTGAGAATTTTCATCTGGATGGCTTATTTGTGTTTTTACATGTATGAAAAATCTTTAAAATATTTTTAAGAGATTTTATTGTAATTCTCTACTTTTTACCTTCCTTGATCCATTTCATGAACACAGATCTCTTGATTTGTGGGACAAACAAAATCAAAGACAGAAGTTCTCGCAAACCTGCCATCCAGTGGTTTAAAAATTGCCATTGCTTTTAAGTCCTGAATTGAAATTCTATTTGTACGCATGTGTAGGTATATGTACACACACACATGCACACACACACACACACTAATCCTAAGGATGAGATGAAAATTAGCTTACAAAAAATAACAACTCCAAAGTGATAGAAGTATAAGTATTCAAAAATGGCGTTCCATCTGTGGAGTAGTTTTGTGTCCTATTCATATCAGAACTAATCACCTTTGAGAAAACCTTTTTATTTAGGGGGAGAGTACATCAAGAGGAAGAGGTTGTTTGATACTTGGTCCCTTAGAGAGTTACACTGTTTGGCTAGAGTTATGGAAAAGGGATTGTGTGACAAGTGAAGTTATGGTTTTAGAAATGTTTCCAAATGTTTCTGTTTTGGCTGTAGGGGTAAAGAGCTGAGGGTTCTTGAAGTAGTCCTTTTGGTCAAAGAATTTAACAGGCAGTGGGTCTGGTGCCAGTGATTCCATTTCTAAAGGATTTTCCTTTGAAGTGTTTGTTCTCCAATGTGTGTTTCCAGCCAAACATATGCCTGTGACTTGAAATTAGCTTAAGAATATTCTTTCACACTTTGTTCATGTTTAGTTTGCTGGCATTAAAAAATGTAGAATAAACTTGTCTGTTTTCTCAAATTCCTAGAGATTTTGCCCCTAAGGGTAATTCTCATGGGTGGAGTTTAATTATCTCTGACTATAGATAAATACTTGAAAGTTATTTCTTTTTCAATAAATTTATTTCTGGGAAAGGTTTAAAAGAAAATGTGTTCAAGCTTGCCTATACTTTGCATCTTCTCTTCTAGAGTTTCTTATAGAAGTGTTTATTATTTGTTACATTGTCTTAGTAGTTTAAAGTAAACCTGCCAGAGATTGTTCTTAACCAGCATTATGTCTAGCTGGTGGCTTGAAACTCTCTACTTACTAGATTAGCTCATCCTAAAAATTCATTGAAGATGTGGAGGAAAAAGATGGGAGACAATGAGATCTACATGTGTCCTGTCTTTTTATGGATAGATGACTTTTGTGTTTGACAAGACAGTGTCCAGAGTGAATAAATTGCTTATGTTTTGTTGGTTTTATAAATAGTCATTTTAGTTGGTGCCATTTCTGGTATTCAGGTGACTTCTCAGAATACCACTTTGTCCAGGTGCTTTTCCTACATTCTCCTAACTGAGGTAGTTCTGATGACTTGTGGCTCCCATTGCAGATTTCACCTTGTTTCTTCCCCACCATGAAATCACTGTTGGTCTCATAAGTGGTCATTTAGTTTCAAATGCTGGAGGCTGGAGAAAGAGGCCAAAGTGAGAGCAGGCTGTCTTCTCTTGAGAAGTCTACTAGGTTCTCATTTCCTCTCAGTGGATCCTCACCATACCCACTGGGTCCATTGACATATGAACCCAGGAAGAAATATGGACCATTATGGATTCCTCCAACTCATCATGCCTTTTGGCTTGGGTTAATAGCTCTGCCAACTTCTCTAGGTGAAGCCTCAGAATGTCAGGTATTCCCAGATGCAGGCTTTCCGAGCTATCACAGTTACGATGAGTACTTTTAAATATACAACGTGTGTCCACACATATGTATTTCATTCTCATAAAGCTGATATTTATTTCATAGATATTTTGGAAAAATTGGATTTGTTTTTCTGTTTTCTTCTTTGATTTCACATTTTCCCAGTTTCCTTTCAGTAAAATCAGATCTATACCCCATATACTCACCTTTCAAAAGACAACCACTTGTCAAGTCTGTCAAATTTGAGGTAGAGTTTCCTTCTGGAAGAAGTTGTCTTCACATTATTGAATATCACATTTATTTGTGATATTCAATAATTCAACACACACTTTTGGTAACTTCTATGTGCTAAGCTTTATGTGAAGAGGTTATCATATAAAAAGAAATATATCATGATTTTACCCTCAGGAAGTTCATAGCCTAGGGAGGGACATGGCATATCAACAATTGATTTTAATGTGTAACATGCTATGTTAATGGCACAAATAAAGTGCTACAGGGACACAGAGGAGCTTTATTCTGCCTGGGGGCTGGAGCTGGGCATGGCTATCCATGAGAAGACATCTGAAGCATACCCAGAACTATGGTCTCAGCTTGGGAAAATTGAGGGTTAACACTATCATGTTGACCCACCCTAGAAAGCATATTTTTGTTCTCCAATCTATTAATTGCACCTCCAGAATCACTATGCACCATTATATTAGTAACAGTCATGGGAATATTGTGGTGCCTCTTGCTCTTCAAGGGCAGGTCCTAAGAAAAAGGAGGAAGCAAAAATGTTAATTGAGGTTTAGGAATATGGCCAATAAAAATTACACTTATTTCTTCTCTCTTGACTAATGGCCTTCTCTTTAGAGTCTTTGAAGGGAACTAGTTAAGTTTTCTATTTGGAATGAGAGATTTTTAAGAAGGATGGAGATGGAGAGAAAGAAGAAAATGAAAGAAGTCACTATGGTTCTAGAATTTCCATATAGGATATAACTGTCAGATAGGAAGGGGGAATAGGAGACTTTCCTGTAGCTATATTTTCATAATCAGTCCAGTAGTTTTTATTTAGGACTGTATATTTGTTTGCTGTACAATAAGGAGCTACTGAATATTCTGGAGGAGGGGAACTCTGGAGTCATCCTTGGTGAACTCCTTGCTGATAAGGTGCTCAGAAAAAAAAATGCAAGTTTTTTTTCAGGTGGAAATTTATTAAAAAGTACTTTCATACAAAGGGCCTGTTTCCAATTTTAGAATTGAAGCCCTGGGATAAAACTTCAGAAAGTTCTGACATGAAGATTTGTTGAAAGGAGTTTTGCTTGACTCCAAAAAAGTGCAGTTATCTTTTCCTTGATATAATTTGAAGAGATGAGTTTTTGTAGTTATTTAAACTGACCCCAGGGGAACAATGAAGTAGTGCCCAAATAACACCACAATATCATTTTGTCTTACTTGTCCATTCCCTGCTCCATGTTTTTTGTCTCAGTGCCTGTAGTGCTTGGGGGGGGGGG
>PVKH010043726.1:0-10682 GCA_004027955.1 Chaetophractus vellerosus | reverse complement strand
TGGTCTTCGTCTGGAAAGCCAAGCCAAGGAAGCCTTTAGGTATCTGCTTCTATCTTCACCAAGGTACGAAGGACTGTGTAGAAACATGACTCCAATTTACCGACCCGGGCCAAACGCCCCTCCCCCAGCAACCCCTGAACACAGTACAGGAATTCATACCTTTGCTTTGCTTTCCCTTTGCTTCCCCTTTATCCCAGAACTTGGTTCAAATCTCACCTATTCTGCCAAGCATTTCCTGACCTTCCAGTCCACACTGAGCTCTTCCTTCTCTGAATTCCTTCCATATCCAGAGTCTGACCTGAGAACTTGGCATTAAATCTCGTGCTGCCTTTTAGTTTTCTCTAGATCAAGGACAGATGTCTTGCTATCCGATTTGAATAGCAAACAAAGATAACAGAGGGCCTCTCATATCTTTTGTTTTCCTCATGCCCTTAGCATAAGGCTCACTCCAAAATTACTTGCTGATTTGGAGTGAATTAAATTGACCAGTGAGGAGCAAGAGTACACAAAAGCAAGTTCCTGCAGCAACACAGACCTGAGACTTTCCTTTTTCCTACGCATACAAGGAAGGTGAGTGGCTTCCTCTCCAAAGTTCCTGTATGTTTCTAACCGAAGTCAATCGTAGCATTTATACAAGTCAGAAGAATTTTGGAGAAATACAGCACATCTGTATTACTTTCCTCTTATCAAATGGAGGCCTTTTGTCTCTCCTGAGAGCCTCCTGATTTTAAAAATTACCTATGGTTTTAGGGGGAAAAAAGAGAGAACTGATGGTTTATTGAAAACAATTTTTGGCCTTTAGACACCTATTTTTTCCTTGTAGTCATTCATTTCTTATTTATTGAAAAAAAAAATATTTATCGAATGCCTACGATGACCACTATGATAAACACCGGGTGTACATCAGTGAATAAAACTCGTCTGGTCGTGACTCCCAGGGAACTTGTAGTCTACTCAATGAGACAGATATTACAGATATTAAAGAAGTAAACAAACATATAAAATAAAATAGAAATGGGTAGATTAATCCACATCCTTCTGAGTATGAACCCATTATAAATAGGATATCTTGAAGATGTTATTTTTAGTTAAGGTGTGACGCAACAGAATTAAGGTTGGATCTTTATCCAGATTACTGAGGACTCATAAAGGGAACCTAGAAGTCACAAAAGCAGAAAGGAGAGGACATTGTCATGTGTCAGGAAAGCCAAGGAACCCTGTGGATTGCCAGCAGCCAGCACCAGAACACTACAATCTTTGAGGAGAAAGAAAGTCTCACCAATTTCTTGACTTTGGACTTTTCCTAGCCTCAAAATGGTGAGTGAATAAATTCCCCTTGTTTAAGCCAACCCATTGTGTGAACCCACTGTGCAGTTATTGTGATAGCAGTTCAGGCAAACTAAGATGATATGTTAGTTATAAACTAACATAAACTGTTATACAAAAATTAGAGACCACAGAAATGGATGTTCATCCTACCTTGTGCTCTAACCAAGAGTGTGTAGCTTATCCCCCTCATTTGATTATCATTAACTTATCCTCACATGATACCCTGCACTTACCAGGTGCTTCTTAAATATACATGGCTCCAAAAAAGCATGGTGAGCTGAGCTGTACCTTTTTTCTCTGACAATTACAGAAAATACAATGGAATGCCAAATATTCAGCTACCCCACTGTGTCACAAATGTTCTGGTCACATCTTAACTTGTCTAATTGGTCTGGCTCTTCCTGAGCTGCCCTTTCCCCACTCGTTTTGGGGGGTAACTTTAATCTCCAACTACTTCATTTTCCACTTTGGTGAGTCACATAGCCAGCGGATGGAGAATGTAAGTCATTACTTTTCTCATCTCTGCAGATAATTTGATACCATACACGGTCCTTTAGAATGTTTCTTCTGTATTTATATCTTGGCAAGGGCAAGCTACATTGTTTGCAATTCTTCTATTCTCATTGCCAGCTTTTTCTGGAAAAATCAAACAAAATAAGATGCAGGATACATCAAGCCACAGCCACTTGGCTCCCTGGAGCTGCAGGGTTTTCTCAGCCTCCCACCCCCCTCTTTGGTTTCCAGCTCCTTCTCTTTTCACTGATGCTTTAGAGGATGCTGCCTCGGGGCTCTTCTGGGGCACACGGTTGTGCTCTTGGGCTGCTTTAGAACATGGTAATCCCCTTCATCTTTCACACCCTGAAAATTAAACATTCCAGAAAACCTTTTCTTCAAGGTGAGATTGACTGGCTTACTCTCTGACAGGTTTTCTACTTGTGTTGACATGAGAGGCAGAGAAAAATTTGGTATTCTCTAGCAGGCTCTCTAAGAACACAAAGAAAGGAAGCTCCTAATCTAAACCAGCCCAGAGTTCCAATATTCAGGGCATGTCCAACAATCTAAAAATTGTTAGAGCTAACTCCCTTAATAACAACATGGGATTATGAGACTCACAAAAGATAAATGCAGTTACCATTTTCTGCCCTGTGCAGCATTTAGGAGAGCTTTCCCTGACAGAGCCAAACCTATCATTACAGGCATGAAAGTGTCCCTCTGATGAACTGAGGTGAAAGCTGAGAGTTATTTACCAACACTCAACAGTAACTACATTAAAACATTAGCACTGGGCTTGAGTTTCACTGACATTTGGCTTTGAATGTTTTCCATATATTGAATAAGAACCTGCATAAAAATACTGACACTGGATTTCTTTATGTCAGTCATATATCTGAAATATTTCCTATGACTAAATGGTTTCCCCTGGATTTATTTGTGTGGGGCACTGAATCTTTATTCCCCAATGCATCTGTTGAAGATCAGCTGCTGTGGGGACATTCTTCAATCATAAGAAAAAACAAATATACTGTGAACAGACAGAACTAAATGAAGAGTTTGGACCATCCTCTACATGGTATGGCAAGCTCTGGAATATATAGCATATTTGATTCAATGATTGCAAATAGGACAACATCAACAATTCAAAGATTCAGTCATGGTTTGGTAATGAACTTGAAAATGTTCAATTCCTCATACTATGTAACCATGCAGACATAAGTCTAAGGATATATCTTTTCAGTACAGACAAGAGGACCCAGAGATTATAATAGTTATATAATCTCAGGAGGAAGCCAAAGCAAGTGAGTTATCCAAATGGATTTTATTTTTCCTGTCAATTTTGGAATTTGACAGAATGATCAAGTTAAATGTTTATGTCCATTAAGGAAGTGTGTCTCTTTGACTCATCCTTACAGATCTAAGCCCAGGAATGTGTCACCATCCTGTGCTGGCACTAGACCCAAGGCTACAAATGTTGTTGCCTGAAGGTTTGCCTATGTTTTGGTTTGCCAAAGGGCTATCAATGCAAAGTACCAGAAATCTGTTGACTTTTATAATGGGGATTTGTTTGGGATAAAAGCTCACAGTTCCAAGGCCATGAAATGTCCAAACTGAGGCATCAGCAGAGATGCTTTCTCACCAAAGTCAGTTACTGTTGATCTTGGCATTGTTGCCACGTGGTGAAGCAAGATGGCTGTCAATCTCTGTGAAGGTCTCTGCCTCTCCTCCAGAATCTACCATCTCTTGAAGCTCAGCTGTGAGCAATCAGACTCACAGCTTGTCTCTTTCTGGGCCTCAGCTCTTTGAGCCTCTCAGGGGCTTCTGTTTTCCTGCAGTCCTTTCTCTCACATGGTATATTCAAACATGGCAGCTCCCTTTTCCTGTCTCCACTTTTTATCAGACCCAGCAAGAGGGCAGAGACTCAAACTGAGTCGTACCTCACTGAGGTATTCCAGTTGAAAAAGGTCTTATATTCACAGGAGTGGACTAGCCTACATAAATATACTTTCTCTTTTTTGGGGACTCATAAAATAATTTCAGACTGCCATATTCCACCCTATGAATCCTAAAAAGACATGTTCCTTCCATATGCAAAATACATTCATTACATCACAATATTCAAAAGCCTTAAATCATTTCAGTAGCAAAGCTAAGTACAAAATCACATAAAATCAGTTATAAGCATGCAGCTTGTTTGGGGTCAAAATGTTTATCCTATGTCTGTTCCCCTCTGGCTGTGGACCTGTGAAATTTGTAAAACAAGTTATTTGCTTCCAATATACAAAGGGGGAACAGACATAGGATAAACATTTGCATTACCATAAAGAGAAACTGAAAGGAATAGAGGCATCATGGGTCCCAGACAGTTCCAAAAACCTTCAGGGCATACTCTATTGGATTTCACAGTCTGAGAGTCATCTATAGAATGATGGTTTCTTCTCCTCGGGGCCTCATGGGGCCCACACTTTCAACAAGTTTGCCCAATGACTGTACTTTTGGTTCCACCCTCTTCAAGCATCTGGGTCACAACTGAGCTCCAGACCTCACCCTCCAAGGACATTGAGGTGACAGCCACACTTTTCCCAATCTCTGGGGGATGGTCTCAACCCTCTCAGTACAGTGAGGTGGTGGCAACATTCTCCTAATCTTTGTCATACAGGCCCAACCCCCTCAGAGCAGTAGAGTGGTAACCTAACTCTCCTCAACCATCTAGGAATTTATTCCACCCTCTCGTTAGCCTGAGGCAGCAAAACTCTCCCTGAACAATAGCCTGGAGCATGAAGTTCACAGGGGTCCAAGCCATCAGACAGTAAAACTTGCCACAAATCCTTCCTGGATAACTGCATTTCCAATCCTGATTTACAAGGAAATGACTGGCTAGTTCCCAGTTTAGTTAAATCCTCACATGGGGCACTATGCTCTGGGAGCTTGTTTTTAGGAAGCTCAGAATTTCCCAAACCATCGATTTCTAGTTTCTTGTGCCCAGCAATTCAGTTCTCAGCTTATCTCTTTCCTCTCTCATTTTGCTGTGAGACATAAGGAGAAGCCAGGCTGCATTTTTCATATTTACTTTGGAAATCTCCTCAGCTAAATGTCCAAGTTCATCATTTTCAAATTCTGCCTTCCATCTAACATCAGGAGTCAATTTTGCCAGGTTCTCTGCAATTTTAAAACAAGGATCGATCACCTTTCCTCCAGTTTCCAATAATAGTTTCATCCTTTCTGAGTGAGGCCCCTCCAGAAATAACTTTAGGGTCTATATTCCTAACAACAGTTTCTTCAAAGCAATCTAGGCCTTTTCTACCAAGAATTTCACAATTCTCCAGAAAATATGCCTTACCCATTTATAAAACCATTCCAGCATTTTTGGTAATTGCAAGCAGCACAACCCCACTCTCTTGTTACCAATTTCTGTTTTAGTTTGCCAAAGGGGTGCCAAAGCAAGGTACCAGAAATATGTTGGCTTTTATAATAGGAATTTATTTAGGGTAAAAGCTTATGATTCCAAGGCCATGAAATGGCCAAACTGAGGCATAAGCAGAGATGCTTTCTCACCAAAGTCAGCTACTGTTAATCCTGGCATTGTTGCCATGTAGTGAAGCAAGATGGCCACCAATTTCTGCAGAAGTCTCAGTCTTCCCCTCCAGAATATACCATCTGTTGGAGCTCAGCTTTGAGTAATCACGCATCAGGCTTGTCTCTTTCTGGGCCTCAGCTCTTTGAGCCTCTCACGAACTTCTGTTTTCCTGCAGTCCTCTCTCCCATATGGCAGAATCAAACATGGAAGCTCCCTTTTCTTGTGTCTCCATTTTTTCATCAGACCCATTTTTATTAACCTGAGTCATGCCTCACTGAGGTAGTCCAGTTGAAAAAGACCTTATGCCCACAGGAGTGGACCAGCCCCAAAACACAATCTTCCTCTTTTTTGTGATTCATAAAATAATTTCAATCTGCTGTACCTTATATTTGGGAAATTCAGACATGTAACTAACAGTGATAATTAGGCCAGAGCAGACTCATTTGATGCTTCCAGTCTAAGGTCAATGGAATCTCTGTCTTGCTTCACCTGCAATTTGGAAACAGCAAAGAAAGGACTGATATGCAGGTTCCAAAACATGGAGAGAGAGCAAAGCAGAGGCACCCACTGATCTCAGATATTTAGATCCTACTTCCCCTTAATATACCTTGTATCATATTTTTTCCTCTGTTAAAATATTTGATTGGTTTTTATTTTTATTTTCCACTTCAGTTATTTAATCTCTAAATTTCTATTTTTAATTTCTACTACTGTGTTTGTTCATCAAGATGTAAAAATTACATTTTTACTTAAAAATGCATCTCTGTAAATGCCAGATTTAGTTGATGTTTCAGTGCTGTTTGTGTCAAGGGAAGACAATGAAAATGCTTGTTTATGTGTTTTGATGCATTACTCTTGTCAAGGTAAAATAAATATCCATCCATCAGTTAAAAGGGGCCTGATACTACAGCAGAAAATGAGAATCAGCAGAGAGTGAGCTTTTCATCAGCATCTCTCCCACAGATAGGTAAGTGGACACAATTCCAACGATTATGAATCCTTCTCTACCACATGATCCTATCATTAGGGAGGCAGTGAAGATTAAATGAGATAACATAGTGCCTGCTACACACTGACGGTTCAATAAAGTGAAGCTACTACTACTATATAATAGTATAACTGTAAAGATTCCTGAGATTTTCTTACCACAAATCCTTTGTGAAAAGAAGCAAATTATAGAAAATCATGTGAAGAATATCAAGAAGGTGAAAGTCACTAGGAATTTGTCCAGAACATTGGAAAACCTCTTGATATCCGGAAAATTCTCTCGCATTTCTGAACCCTGGCTAGAAATCTGCCCTGAGACATACCAAATGATTACAGTTGATGTTCACTCTGGCTTACAGGGACATCCAGTGTCAGCTTTTGACCTGTTGACAATAAGCTGGACTTGAAACCTGTGTCTGGCCAACAAATACCAATGAATTGCAAAATCTTTTTTTGCAGGTCCATACTACATTTTAGCTATACCCTCTCACTTTGATCACCTTATTAAACCCTAAATTAGTTGATCTCTATAGAAGTTAAATTTTAATATAATGTAATTTTGTGGAAAACTGTCATTGAATTATGGCACAAATGCTATGTTTGATCATGACTGGTTTTAGAGATAGCATCAGCAAGGATTGGTGGGTCACAGTGTCCATGTATGAACTTTCCTGGTGAATGTCTATTCACCCTCACCAAGTCAGCTCCCAGCTCCCTCTGGGCCTCTCTCTCGGGAGCTTGTGGCTGTTCTGGTTCCTGTTGCAACCTACTGTCATTATAGCTGCACCTCCCCTCATCAGGAGCCCATGGACCACCAGACAGTACTCACCTCCCCTCTCTGCCATGGGTGAGCCCTACTGGCCTGGAGGGTATAAGAGTTGGGACCCTTGCTCTCCCCTAGGCCAGAGACCTTCCCCTGCTTGCTAAGGACTGAGAGTGGCAAGAGGTGCCAAGGATGATTGCTTTTGGCTTACTTATACAAGGAGAGTCTAGGACTCTTCTCTGTATAAAAACCAAAAGTTAGAGGAAAAGAATCTGGACCCTGGTTATGTTCGCTAAGAAGAAGATTAAGAGAATAGCCAGTAAGGTGAGGTAGAAAGCAAGTTTGGAATATTGAGTTTCCCAGGTTGCTTGTTGATATCAAGTTTAAACTTGTGAGTGGTTTTGTAACTTTTGAAATTATTTCAAATTTAAAGCTGTAAGAATAGTACAATTGATAGCTCTTTATCCAGAGTTATCAATTGTTTATTTTGTCCCATTTGCTTTATTACTCTAGCATTCTCTCTTTGTCCCTCTCCCTCTTACTGTCTCTCTCTCTCTCTCTCTCTATATATATATATATATATTTATACACACACATATACACATACATATATACACACGCATAGAGAGAGAGACAAATTATTTCTTCTAAACTATTTGAGAGACTCTTGAAGACATAGTGTACCTTTACCTCTTAATATATAAATATACATTTCTTAAGAACAAGAAAATTCTCTTATAATGCCATAGTACAGTTATCAAAATAAGGATATTTAATTTTGATGCAATGCTATTACCTAATCCATTGTCCACTTTCAAAACTTCTCAAAGATCCCCCAAAATTACTTTACTGCTAATTGTTTTCAGTCCAGGATCTAATCCAGGAGTACACATTGCATTTGGTGGCCATGTCTCCTTAATGTCTGTCTTAGTTTGCCACAGGGCTGTTGATGCAAAGTACCAAAAATGGGTTGGCTTTTATAAGGTAATTTTATTTAGGATAAGAATTTACAGTTTCAAGGCCATGAAATGTCCAAATCAAAGCACCATCAGAAATGCATTCTCACCAGTCAGTTACTGGTAATCCTGTTATCCTGCCATGTGGTGAAGCAAGATGGCAGCCAATATCTGCTGTGGTCCCTGCCTTCCCCTCTTGGCTCACCATCTCTTCAGCCTTGGGCTGCTTCATTGGCCAGGCTCTTGGGGGCTTCATACTTCAGTTTCATCTGCTAGCAATCTTCTAGTCCTCTCTCTCACATGGCCAGGTCAAAATGGCAGAGCTCCCTTTTTTATGCCCTCTTCCTCTCTGTGTCTACATTTATATAAGACCCAACAAGAGGGCAGAGGCCCAACCTGCATCATGCCTCACTAACATAGTCCAATAGAAAGCCCTAAAGAAATATAATCAAGTGATATAATCAAGGTCCCTTGGAGAAACTAATGCAATCAAAGGATCTTTCACCCACAGGAATGGATTAGTTCAAAAACATAATCTCCTTTTGGGATTTACCAAATTCAAAATGTCACATTCTCCTTGAATTGGTAACATGTCCTCAGACTTTGTTTTTGGAATTCTTTTCACTTTTGAAGATAATAGGCCAGCTATTTTATAGCATATTCTTCAGTTTGAGTTTGGCTGACGTTTCCTCATGTCTGGATTCAGATCATATATTGTTGGCAGAATTGGTACAGAAGTGATGTTGTACCCTACTCAGTGCATCCTATCAGGGGGCTCAGGACGTTGGTTTGTCTCATTATTGGTGACACTACCTTTGATCACTTGGGTGAGGTGGAGCCCACTAAATTTCTTCACTGTAAAATTACTATTTTTCCCTGGGTAATCAATAGTGTTAACCCCTCCAAGATGGCTCCTATGTCTTTTTAAAATGCCCTCATTATTCTTTGAGCACTTTCTTACTCTCTAGCAAAGTAAGGAGTTTAGGAGTGCTTTTAACCAAAAAATTACATGTTCACATTAGCTGTAGTCACAAAAAACACTGCTGGCCTCAGCCTTCCCTTTGCATGCTGGTGCCCTGGTAGGCACATGGATGGAAGGACACAGGCTATACCAAGCAGGAATGCTGACTCTGGCACCTTGTATCCTGCAAGGATACAGATATATTTGGTGGTAGAAGCTTCTGAGTGTGCTTGGGGACTGGAGGCCACCAAGTGGAAGGAAAATGTGCTTATTTCATATATTTCTTACTCAAGCATCTTTGAATGTCCTTTTATATAGTTTTATGACTTTCTCTACTCCTACCATGTGGGATAGTTGCAGAAGAGAAAGTATCAAATTCAAAAAGAACCAAGAATCCTAGATACTCAGTGCCTATGCCTTGGCTGTCAGCCTGTACCAACTTAACTCATATCAGGCATCTCTGCACCAGGAGCTGAGAGCAAGAGGCAGGAAGAGAGTCCCTGAAGAAGCAACACAAAAGTTGGGCAGCTTTCAGATTAGTCTCAGTTGGTCCACAAGTGAAATGTGAAGAGGACATGAGCCCTGAAGGGAACGTGGAGGGAAGTTTACATTTCAAACTTAAAACCTAAACTCCGACCCTCTCCCCCACCACAAAGGGTTATTGTTAAGTTAAAGTTGCTAAATTATTCTCCACTCATAAAAAAGAATGTTAAAATATTTATTTTAACCTCTAATGTCTCCTCAGGCCTTAAGAAGATTAATGGTGTGAGCAAAGGATCTAATTCCAGTAAGTTTTTTTTTTTTTGGTCTAAGATCACATTTTCATAGCAGATTACATGATTGCAGTATGTTAATCGTAATTCAGATGAATTATACCTTCTCGTTTGAAGGCAACAACACAACTGGGAGCTCAGTTCTGGAACGCTGAGTTCTCTATAACACTTAGTGAAAGGAAAAGTGAGTAGTAATTTAGTCACAGATTCAGCTAGAAAATCTAATTCTACGAAACTGTAAACAAATTGCCTCAGGGACGTCTCAGACTGCCTCAGATCTGTGTTTGCCAAATATGGGCCTTATCCCTAAAAGCAGGAAAACCCAATATCCCAAATCTACACACATGATGACAGACTTGAAAGAGAAATAAATTATACCTATAATAGCCTTGATTTAATCTTTTGGGCATGGTAGACTGAACAGATGAAGTAAGGCCAAAACATTTCCTCACTTACCTCATAACAAAGTAAGCCCTTTTATTTTCGCAACAGACATTAACTTTATGATTTGGTTAGGTACCATCACTCTCACCTCTCCACTTAGAGAAGAATTTTCTCTCGACTGAAATCCAGAGGAGGGCGGAGGGTGCAGAGAGAAGCAAGAGGCCATGAGAATGATGTGGTCCAAATGTACCACACTTTACCTTCTGCTATTTGGTTATGTGGTGATTTTAAAAGCAATTTAGAAATAAATATGCTAGCATGTGGAAAGTTACCCTTAACAGAATGTATAAGGGGTCTCTTGGCACTCAAAAGGTGTCTGATAAAGTGTGTTCCAGACTAAAGCTCCAAATTAAGTATTTGAGAATGTCATCCAAAAGGAAAAAAAAAAAAAAAAGCC
>PVKH010043725.1:0-10682 GCA_004027955.1 Chaetophractus vellerosus | reverse complement strand
GTGGCGGCTCTTGCCCTGTCCGTGGCAGCTTCTTGCCCTGCCCACGGCAGCTCTGGCCCGCCCATGGCGGCCCGCCATTCTCAAGGCGGTCTGCCCGCTAGGAGAGGTCCCCGGGAATTGAACCCAGGGCCTCCCATGTGGCATGCCGGCGCCCTATCCACTGGGCTATCGAGCCGGCCCCATCAGTTTTATTCTTAAAGTCATTCAAACCATTGTGTAAAACTGACCCAGATTATAGAGGATAAACTCCTTTACTAAAATTTACTTTATGATGAATATTCACCATGTCCACAAAGTACTTTCACAACAACACCTAGATTGGTGCTCAATTGAATAAATGTGTACTATAGTTAAGCCAAGTTGACACATTACACCTGCTAACCAACACACCTTCTAAAATGAAAGCATAGTAATTTATTATTTTTTGTGATCATGGTATATTGGGTATTTTCTGTCTCCCTCTATGAGATCCACAAAGACATGAGTGTCTGTTTTATTCACTAAATTATTCCTAGTGCTTGAACAGGAGGTGTATAATGTATAATAGGACCTGCTAAAATTAATAAACTGATTAATTATGCTATAGAACTTGGGCAACCACAGTACATCTTGATGGGTCATACTATTATTTCATTATTTGGAATATTGAATCACGGATGTAGATTAGACTTCATGAGAATCATCAAGCTCATTTGATTCAACATAGTGGCAAGCTAGGCAGGATTGAATTACTGTAGAAGGGTTCCCCCCAGCTTATTCATGACTGGCTTCTGCACATAAGGCTTATAGTCAAGGATGATGCAATGGAATATGATTCTTTACTGTCAAAGGGTTGTTAAGATTCTGGAATAGCTGAGGACAAATGGGGTCATTTCACCATCAGTCAAGGTAGACAATAATTATTATAAATGATTGTAGGACTGGAGTGGCCATATTTAGCTTGTATTTATTTATGGTGATGCCAAAGAAACTGTGGTACTGTATCTGGGATGCAAAGTATTGCTTGACTGGCCTGACCATATAAAAATTTGAGAAACAAGGAAATGATATCAGTTGGTGCAATAGAAAAACAAAAATTCCTCACCCAGTTTCTAGAGCTGCATTTGTTCTTAAACCCAGAGATTCTGAGTACAGAGAACTTGAGGAAGGACCCTGTGATGTCACAAAAGATATATATATATAATAAGTAGTATCAATTCTTTAACCAAACAACTGAAGCCCATTGATGAAGGACATACTGGAGAATACTCAGACCTTCTCAGGGCTGTTGGAACCTAGGTCTAAGCTGACACTGATTCCAGCCACAAAGCAATCATACTGCATCACAATTTAATGTCATTAAATCTGCAATTCAAGATATGAAAGAACATCACCCTGAATCAAAAATTCAAAATCTCTGAATATAAATGACCATCAACATACTGAGATTGTGAAACAATTTATGATGTATATTGTTGTATAAAACAAAACAGATGTAATGTTCTATATATTTTCCATGTATGAAAAACAGATACAAATACAAAATATGAGAAATTAATTTAAAATTCTGTAGCATTATGTTTTAATTTAACATCTATATGAACTTGTGATTTTATATTTATATATATATACATACACATATATACACAAATATGCATGTGTGTATTTATATACCTATCTCTATATATCTATTTATATCTATCCTAACTTTGACTACTGAAAGACATAAAATAAGATCTTATTAATCAGAATCACACCTAATGAAAAAATACAGGTGTCTAAATAGCCTCTTCTTTTAAGACTAATAAGTTTTAGATTACAGAAAAGTTACATTGAAAATATAGGTGATTCTCATATGCCCCCGACCCCCTCACACTTCCCTTATTAATATAATCTTTAGCTAGTATAGTACATTTGTTAAAATTAATGAACAAATATAGAAGCATTGCTACTAACTATTGTCTATAGTTTTCATTATGTTTTATACTTTGCAGCATTCAATTTTATAGATTTTGACAAAATGTATAATGGCTTGAATCTGTCATTGCAATGTCATGTAGGACAATTCCAATGTCCCAATAATGCCCCATGTTACACCTTGTTTTCCCTTTCCCTCCCCTAAGAACCTCTGGTGAGGTTACAAGTTTTTCCATTAGCAGAATAATAATTAGTTTAATTTGGTCCACTATTTGGTGTGGCAGTTTGAGATTATTTTATTATTTTATTATTATTTATGATTTTATGAATCCAAAAAAGAGAAAGATTATGCTTGTAAACTAATCTATTCCTCTGGGTGTGATACCCTTCAATTGAATTAAATTAAACCAAGGGGACTTTGTGTAGACTGCCTTTTAAGATTAGATCTTTTTGATTAGACTAAGTCAGTAAGGCCTGACTCAGGTTGAGTTAATTGCTGCCTGGCTGGGTCTGACATGAAGGGACACTCACTGAAGAAGACACAAGGGAAGAGAGAATTCTTCCACATTTTATCCTGCCATGTGACAGAAATAAGAAAGCTCAAACAGTTAAGGCCTTGGGGGAGATGAACCATTTTGCCTAATAACTTACAGCTGACTTTGGGATATGAGCTGAGACTGATATAGGAAGCCCTGAGAGACAAGCCCTATGCCAGCCTGCAGCTGCAACCAGGAAGAAAGGGTGACTCAAGAGGAAGAGGAAGCCCAGAGGGAAGGCAGTGGCCAGCCAGAGTTCTGGGACCATCTTGTTCAACACTTTGCAACTGACTTGGTGAGAAAGTAACCCTGAGTTGGACTTTTTTATGGCCTTGTACCTGTAATTTTTTGCCCCAAACAAATACCCTTTATAACAACCAACAGATTTCTGGTACTTTGAATCTGCAGCCCTTTAGCAGACTAATACCATCAGCATATGATAATGTCTAGTTTTGTGAGAAAGAAAGAATTTCTCTAGAACTAAATGACCATGACTGTAGGACACAGGAACCCATTTGAATAAATGACAGGCCTACTTTGAAACAATTTGGGTATTAAAAAAAGTCTCTAATTGATTGTATCATATTGAAAACATAAAAATCCATGGGTCTATCATATCCACATCTTACTCTAAAACTGAATTTAAGGATAAATTCTAGTTCTTCACAGTTGAATATGGAAAATTCTTTGCAGAAGAATGCTGGATAGTAACTTGTCACAGTGTGGATTGTCAGTGAAACAGACTCTGAAGTAAAATTAATGTTCAGAATGCTTATCAGGAACTTTCGTTTATATCAGTACTGTTGTACAGGAGGTAGAGGAAATGATATTGGAAAGAAAGAGAGACTGAGCTGTGATGCAATCCCTGTGAGCTCCTCATAGGGAGGTTTGTAAATTTCCAGTGGTGATGTCACATGTTGAGCTGAAATGGCAAAGTCTTTGTTCTTCAGCTCCTATCAATCACTGGAAGTGGACTGTCTCTTGAACAGTGTGACCTTGGAAAAGGTGGCTTCTGCAGCTGAAATAAATCCCTGAAAAGTGTCTTCTGATAACACTCTACCCACCCTATACCTGGGGCAGAAATTCACTCCTTTAAGGTGGATCTGGACAGCTCACCACCTTTTGCACCAACTAAATAGGAAAAAAATTATAAAATTAGAAAATTATCAATTTGTAACTTCCCATAAAATTCAAGGTTCAGGAAAAGCACATCAATAGATGTGGTGTCATCTGGCTATTACAGCCATAACAATTCTGTGTAAAAAACATTACACATACAGCATCTGGGATTTTCATCTGGGTGGCCTTACAGACCTCTGCTGGCCTCTTTATCAAGTGTGGAGTTTCCCTTAGCTGTAGGCTGAGCTAGAGTTTGTTGAGGTTGACCTGGATGACTAACCTCTGCTCCATGTTTCTCCCATTCTCTCATGGCTGGCTTGATTATGTTCCAATGGACTGCTTTCATCATTACAACATATTGTAGCCTTTCCTGACTATTTTTTACTCTTAGTCTGCATGTCCCAGTCTTCTTCTCTAAGTTAACACCAATTAATTTTTCAAATTAAATGTCTTCTCTGACCCTCTAGACATGTGATGAACTTTAACAGCTCTTGAAATTTTCCATCTTTTCCTTCATATCACTTGTCATAATTACAGTGATACATCCAATTATGTGGTTGGTTATTTAATGTGTAGCTTCCTCATTAAAGAGAATACTTATTCCATGAAGCTAGATGAGTGCTTGACCCCAGCACTAGACACAACATCTGATGTGCATCATCAATATATTGAGTAATTGAAGTAGGTGATTTGTGAATGCTTATCGAATAATTAAATTTCAGAAAGCACTGCATAATGAAGATATTTTTAATCACACAATTGAAAACCAATCAAAATCTCTTTCAAGATTTCTAAAACATTTTATTTTTGTCTTTTATGTAACAGTAAAGTAAATACATAGAACAAATTCATCTGTGGTACATGAATTTGTTTTACTAGGACTTTAGCACTTTTGGCTAAGCAGTTCTTGCTACTTGTCTTTTCTATCTTATTTAATGTTGTCTTTTTTCTTTTAAAGACTTGTCTTTGTGATTACAGTGTCCTGTGACCTATGTACTTCTGTTAATCACACATTTTTTTATTGGGAAAAAATTCAAATGAAACAAAATTAACAATTTTAAATATACAGTTCATATTTTTTTAGTATACTCACAATATTGTGCAATATCACCATGATCTAATTCCATAATATTTTAAACATACCAAAAGAAAACAAATATCTCTCAGCAGTCAGGCCCAATTTCTTTCTTGCTCCCATCTACTGGTGATCATCAATCTACTTAATGCCTCTATGGATTTGCCTATTCTGAAAAATTCATATAAATGGGATCATATCAGTTATGTCTGGCTTATTTCACTTAGCATATTTTTTTGTTTCAACCATGTTGTAGCCTGTATTGGTGCTTCATTCCTTTTTTGTGGCTGAATAATAATCCATTGCATGGATAAATCACAATTTATTTATTAATCAATCCATTGATGGATGTTTGGAAACATCTTCTCATGTACTTCTTATCCATTTTTATATCGTCTTTGGAGAAATACCTACTCAGTTCTTTTGATCATTTTTTAAATTGGGCTTTTTGTCTTTTTGTGGTTGAGTTGTAAAAGTTCTTTATATATTATAAACACAAGACCCTTATCAGATTTAGGATTTTCATATATTTTCTCCCTTTCTGTGGATTGTCTTTCAATTTTGTTAGTGTCCTTTAAATAACAAAATACATTAATTTAATGATGTCCAAATTATCTCCTTTTTGTTTCCTTTTGTTGCTCAAGATTTTACTGACATATCAAAGGGTACTTGTCAAATCCATGTCATAAAGAATTATCTCAATGGTTTTGTAGCTTTAAAAGTCCAAGACTTTCATAGTTATAGCTCTTTCATTTAGCCTTTTAATATATTTTGAGTTAAATTTTGTATATGGCTTGAACTAAATGTTCAATTTCACTCCTTGGCATATGGCTGTACAATTGTCTCAGCACCAGTTTTTTAAAACACTTTTCCTTCCTCGTTGCATGGTCTTGGCACCGTTGTCAAAAGTAAGTTGTCTAAAGAAACTTGGTTTTATTTCTCAAATTTCAGTTCCATCCCAGTGGTCTCTTAGGCCCTATTAAGCTAATCTTAGACTTGCAACAATAGCTAACCAACTAAAAATATAGTTCAGTTATTAGCTCTGGTCACAGCTAACTGCAGATTTTAGATAACCACAAACCAGGACTTTACAGTTTTTAGTAAACTTAGGTAGTAGAATGAGCTTAGCATAACTTTTGCTCGTTACAGTTGTAAGTTCTCTACATCTGAGCAGATTTAGACACCATTTTCTGTACATACAACGTATTACTAAGCATCTTAAAGCATGTAGTCCTATAGAGCATGCAAAAGGTGCAATCCCATCTTTTAACCCAATCCTTTGAACTCCTCCCCTACACAAGCTCATATGACCCTGCTCCTTCTGCTGTTCAGAAAGGCTGATTTGAAACTTTGTCTCCAGACTTCTGTTAGTTTAATAAAGTTTTCCCCTTGTGTGACCAAAACTTGGCCTGGACTCCAATTCTCTGATCTGGCCAAAAGAACCTAGGGAACTCATGTGGGTCCCCTTCAGTACTGCTCTTTCTTGATGAAACTTTTTTTGTGTGATTTTGAAATTGGAAGTGTTAATCACCTTATTTTGTATTTCTTATTCAAGATTGTTTTGGCTATTCTGATTCCCTTAAAATTCAACACATATTTTTTATTTAGCTTGTAAATTTCTACAAAGAAATCAGCAGGGCTTATGATATCTATTGCACTGAATGTGTATATCAGTTTGGAGAGTATTCCATATTAGCAATGTTAAGTCTTCTCATCTATGTACATGAGAGCATTTATCAATTATTTTTATCCTCTTTAGTTCCTTTCAACAATGTTTCATAGTTTGCAGAGCTCAAATTTGCATATATTTTGTTAAATTTATTACTAAGTATTTTATTCTTTTTGATGCTTTATAAAATGTAATATTTTTTCTTAATTTTAGTTTCAGCTTGTTCGTTGTAAGTGCACAGAAACACAATTCGTGTTTTTTATGTATCTTGTATCTTGCATATTTTCTGAATTCCTTTAATCAAAAAGTCTTATAGTGGATTTTTTTTTTTTGGATTTTCTGTATATAAAATCGCATTCTATACAAAGAGGGATAGTTTTATTTCTTCCTTTCTGAGCTGGATGACTTTTCTTTCTTTCTCCTGCTTAATGTCCTTGACTAGAATCTCCAGCGTGACTTTGAAAAGAAGCAATGAGAGTGGACACCATGGACCTATTCCTCATATTAGGGGGAAGCATCTAGTCCTTCACCATTACTTATGATGCTAGTTCTGGAGTAGATGCCCTTTCACAATTATGGGAAATTTTCTCTCTTTCTAATGGGAGTATTTTCATCATGGAGAAGTGTAGGATTTTGTTAAATAAACTTTTGGCATTTAAAACAATGATCATTATTGATATTGTGATTTATTCCCTGTTCTCTCTTTTCTTTACCTTACCACACCCAATTAATAAAAT
The DNA here is from genome assembly GCA_004027955.1 of Chaetophractus vellerosus. Taxonomy (NCBI): domain Eukaryota; kingdom Metazoa; phylum Chordata; class Mammalia; order Cingulata; family Chlamyphoridae; genus Chaetophractus; species Chaetophractus vellerosus. The sequence continues at coordinate 3,650 of PVKH010043725.1, read as the reverse complement.
CCACTGATTACCAGCTGGTTGCTTTAGTTGTTTAAAGAATTCATGCTCTGCAGAAATTGAATTGGAATGGATTCATGATCAGATGCATGAATTTCTCCAGAACTAATACAATCAAATTGTAGAGCCAATGAAGGAATAATTTCTTAGGTCAATTTTATTTTATTATATCTGGAGGAGGGCTCTTCTGCAAATTAGCTGGCCAGTGGTTTAGCCTTTATCTTTAATCTCATTCCCATAGCCATTCACCACAAACACCACTGTTTATGAAAGCACACTTAGGCTTCATTTTCTCCAGGCTCTGTTGAAAATGAAGCCATTTCATTTGGAAGCAGATTAAGAGCCATCTGTTTTGAGACCTACTTCTCACCCCAAGCAAACTCTCTAAGCCAAGTTCTGGGAGTGGGCAGAAGCTTGCAGGTTTTCCTATGAGTGACACTCCTATTCTAGAAACTGTGTGCTCATTGGGAGAGGGGGTGGAGGTAGTTGCCAGAGGTGTCCTTGGCGTATTGCTTCAGTCATGGCACCATTACACTGGAGCAGGGAACAAGGATGTTCAGGAACTCAGTCTTCATCACCTGCCAGTCCTCTTTTCCATAAGAAGCCACTTCCCATTCCATTTGCCCTCGTGTGAGACTTAGCCTTAGCCACCTAGGGTAGGTTGATTATTTTGGCACCTTTTCCTTATGGAAGAAGTAGAAATTTGTCTTTATTGGAGTGAATACATATCCCATATATGCATTTTCTCTTAACTCTGAAACTTCAGTTACATCACTGTTCATGGATGTAAAGAATACTTATTCAAAACTATGGCATCTATATAATGTTGATTCTGATAAATGAACTTTTTTTATATCAAAATACATGCATCTATGACCTCATGTGCCTCATAACAGAATGGTGGAATGGCATGCAGAAGACTTCCTTATGGCTCGATTTGTATTTAAGATCCACATTCCCTGGATTTTGGATACAATATGTGTAATTGGTATAGCCGCTTTTACTATTACACGTGATTACCTTTAAAAATATTTGTTTCCCATCCTCACACTTTGTGCTTTGCTAAGTTGGAGGTTTTGTTCCTAAGATAGGACACTTCCATCAGATTAGGCAATATTTCCACTAAGTTGGAAATTAAGATTGACTGTCAGTCGATTGAGGTTTTTTCCCTAGGGAATATGCACAGCTACCAGTCTTCTAGATTAATATCTATAAATAAGATTTTAATAGAAATCAGTGGGATTAAGAACAATCTGCCAATCTGATGAGTGTAACCTGCATATCTGTTGAATATATAAACACAAGGCTTTGATATAATGAAAGAAAGGTTCTAATATGTTTGAATTGAGAGCATGTACTACTTGACTAACGTGTTGGCAAGCTTTATAATAAGACAATATAAGCTGTATTTTAATTCTTTCACCCTACTAATTTTTGAATATCCAGGATATCCATACAAGTGGAACTTTACAATCAAGTTGGTCTTATAATGACATACAAAGTTATAAAGATATCCAGCATCCTGGGAAGGTAAGAAGTTACTTAAAACATTGAGAGAGAAAACAGAACAGAACAAAACAAAACAAAACAAAATAAACCACAGAATGAGGAAAATGCATTGAATGAATATGTATACTCCTGGTGATACATAGACATAGTCAAATAATTGACTGCCAGTTGTTTAAAACTATCTGCACATAAATGTGATTACATGGAATTTCATTCCTGATTTACAGTGCATGATCAAAGTAGATTGCAAATAATGCAATTATTATTATTTAATTTTTATATTTTGCTGGATTAATGGATATATTCTGGTATTTCTCATTTTCATGGTCTACTATCACACATTCCTTGCAGGAAATAATTTTCCATTGCATTGTGCAGTATCATTTAATAAAGGAATAATCTTGGAAGTCAAATTGATCTTTGAATCCTTAAGAACAAACAAAAAAACAATTATCTTGATGAAATTTAATTCATATTTCTGAGTTTTATTTTCTTATTCATAATTTGTGGATAATTATAAAAACATTTAAGGAAATAAATATAAAACGGTATCATTTTTATGGTGCCATTTTATTTATATTGTTCCCATATTAATAGAAATTAAAACTGCATGCCCCTTTCTTTGAATTTTATTTTCATACTTTCAGATGAATTTCACTTCTTGCAATTTATAAATATATAAGAAAATTCTCAATTTTAATTATGATTTAAAATTTTAAAATATATTTGGAGTATGACAAGACTATTCTATACACTCTAACCAGTAATAAATATTATAGTACTTCAATGGAATAATTGTCCTTTATTCATTAAAATATATTTGTTGTATATATTTAATCACTATATTTATATATATAATTGTAGTACATACTGTACTTTCACAAACTGACCATATAAGAAATGATCAAAGCCCTTAGGAAGAACGACTCTTAAACAAATGGTTGATAATAATTTAAAAGATAAATTTCAATCCTTGAGCCAGAGACAACTAGGAGAGTTAGAATTAGGCTTTTAGAAAACGTTCTTTTCCATATTGTTCATATTGTGTTGGTGCATACCAAACACAAAATAACATCTGCTGCCATTGCCTATGGATGTTACCTCTTTCAATTCATTCTCATTTCAATTTTTCTTCCTAATTTTTTTGCATTATTGTTTGGATAGGAAGACAGAAAATTAATAATAGTTACTTTAAAAAATAAAAAGGTTAAGTGCAAGGTTTCAGAGGAAGTTTCAATGTTGTGGCAACACTTTTCTTTCCATGTGGTTAGGAGAAATTTAAGGGAAATTAATTAAGTTGCACTCCAAAAAGAGGGATGTATGGTATGTCTGAAAGAAAGTTTCTCATTGAATACATAGTTAAAAACATAGGAAGATTGACAAGAAAATTGGTCCATAAAGAAGGATTATTTGTGTTTGGATTTGAGAGGAATATTTTATGGTATTCACTGGTTGATTGATATATTTAAAATTCCTTAAATATATTAAAACTTCTCCTGAATCTGGAGATGGCATGACATGCAGATATAAACTAAATGCTTAGGAGTTTCAACTTACATTACAAGGTATTTATGCTATGAACGTGAAGAGCTAAAAGTGAAATTTTTTTGACTATTAAATGTTTCCCTTGAAATTTATATAGCAGCTTAGAAATCGCTTCATAGCATTTTTTATCTCTTTATTTCTCAAGGAATAAATGGATGGATTTAAAAGAGGTGTGACAACAGAATAAAAAACAGCAAGAAATTTGTCCACCCACGTGATGCTGAGTGGCCACACATAGATGAAGATGCCAGGCACAAAGAAGAGTATCACCACAGTGATGTGGGCAGTGCAAGTAGAGAGTGCCTTCGATGCACCAGTTTTAGAGGTTTGGCAGACAGTTAAGACAATATATGTGTAGGATATCAGCAAAAGAATAAAGCAGGTCACGGTTAGGATACCACTGTCAGCATTCATTTCTATTCCCAATGTATAAGAATCCATACATACAAGCTTGATTACCACTGGTATATCACAAAAGAAGCTGTCTACTTCCCTGGGGCCACAGAAAGGCAACTGCATAATCACAGCCATTTGACTCATGCCATGCACAAAGCCAATTGTCCAGGAAGCCAGTACCAATCCAATACACTTTTTCAGGC